>QEPC01010134.1:190548-216957 GCA_003113815.1 Sphenodon punctatus | reverse complement strand
CACACGCAGCAGAGGGTGAGGGGGAATTAGTATTTAATGTCCTGTGATTCAATTGAGGTTTTGAAATCGTGAGATGTAACGGTTAGTCTGATGATCTTATGGGTGTTCAAAATCCTAGAAATGTGATGTTTGTGATAAAATTGAGGTTTTGAAATCATGAGATGTCTGGTGATCTGCCTGCTTTTAAACCTGGCAGAGGAGGTGAATATAACCTGCGTAACTGAAATTGCTGTATTAAGTAATGTAATGTCCATCCAATATTAACCCTGGGAACTCCTGGATTCTGGCTGGGTTATGTCCTGGCTCCACCTACTGTATCCCTGGCTCCGCCTCTAGGCTAAGCTCTGCCCCTAGGCTCACCGGCCCTACTACCCCAGTGCCCCTCCAACATCAAAACCCACCAGCCGCCCCTGGTACAAAAGCGAACACTTTACCGACTGGAGCACCAAATGCAGCTGAGACGCCAGCAGCAGCTCCAGCTGAAACAAAATCCCTCTTCTCTGTGTCTCTGCGGAAGTATTCAAAGATCTGAAACAAGAGCAAGACCCAGGCTGGTTAATGGCCTAGGACAGCTGCCAGCACATTACCATGGGGAAGAGACAAGCTGCTGTCTCACAAAGCTGTGTTGCTCTCCTGTGACACAGAACGGCTAGCTCCTCCAAGCAGAGAACTTTGAGGTGGTTCCAGTAGGCATCTCACCCCAGATTAACTTGCTCAGATGCCCAGAATAGCATCAGGGAGAGAGATTCAGTGCTGGTGTGAAGATCCAAGCATGAGATAAGCACCTACATCCCAGCACACCGCCAGGAGCTGACTTTAGTGTGGAGACTACAGAAGGCACATCAGAGATCATTCTGCATAGACCAGCCCCACACCTTCCAGGGCTAAGGGGGAACACAGCTGGCCACTTTCACTCCCCGGAGAACTGGAAAGGTACAGAGGTCTGCAGCCTCCAGTGCTGGCCATTGTCAGAGGCAGGAGTGGTCTGCCAATGCTACTATTTTGGAGGCAGCAGTTAACAGTGGGTAAAAACAGAAGTTATGGCTGCGTGGCAGCAGCCCGACTCAAGGTGGGAAGTCGCAGCAGACACAGTGTGGACCAGGACAGGGGGCTGAACAGACATGTCCACAGTCGGGGAGCATGCCAAACATGTGGCCAGGCGGCCTTATTCCCTTGCTGTTCCCAGCCCCACACCACGATGGGCAGTCAATGACATGCAGCCATGTCAGATCCAACCCTGGCCAGTATGTCAGCCCAGGAACATATGCGATAGCCCACTGTGGTCCACTTTGGCCCAGTCGGGTAGGCCTTAGTCTGGGCTGCAACCTCAGAGGTTTTCCAAGGTCAGAGTCCAGGCTAGCTGCCGACATGGCCTAGAGCAATCCCAGGCCAGCATCTGGTGGTGCCTGTACAAATATGCAGGTGAGGTCCAGTCCAAAGTGGGCCAGTCACATCTGTTTTTACCCAGTGATTCCATGTGGCTGCCACTGGCCCAGAAACAGACGACAGCCAGCACCTCAGCAACATGCACATCATACACCAGTTCAGCCACCCCTTCTGCTTGAAGGTACATGCCAGCCTCATGCACTCAGGCAGCTGGCAGTAGGTCAGCCCATTAAGTCAGATGGGAGAGTGACTGAGCTCAGCAAGTGGATTATCTAGCAGCTACATGGTCTCACTCTGATCAGCACTGCGGGGCTCTGCCCCCAAGACAAAAGGAAGCACTTCCTTCCAGGGATGATTGGCAGAATGGGAGGGGCACTCTCTGTCACATGGTGAACAGAAAGGATATTTTCCAGGCAAACACTTCAACTCCTGTTTTGTAGTTTTGCAGTCCCCATGCCTGCTGATGCTGCAGCAGCATCCAGGGGCACAGGATAGTCTGCTGGTGCCAGAGGGCTGCACAAGGATAATAAGAAACAGACCAACTGGATGTCCAGTTAGTACCTCCTATGGTGTCATGGCAGTATTTATAAAGTCCCCCAGCATGCACTACTCACAAAAACTGTCCTGGAAATTATGGGACAGGGGATTGGGGCTAACAGCCACAGTCATCCTGGTCCAGCATGACTGGTTAAAGTCACTGTCCAGTGTTACCCAACCAGTCCTAGGATGCAGTTTTAACTATTGACTAGGCCCCCCACCCACATCCTGAGGCTCCTGGCCTTTCTGGAGGACAGAGTGTCTACTCTCTCTGCAGACCCTCACTGCCAGTACTACTCCCAAGATACTCGGGGGCACTGACAGCACCAACATCTCCACTTTGGAAAGCTCAGCTCTCCCAAGCCAAACAATAGCCCTATCACTTCAGTGAAGCAGATATGGAGTTTCTGTCACTTGCACAGCTTACCCACAATTCATGTGTTACCCTGAGCTGCAAGCTCTGCCTCAGAACAATATTTCAACAGTGGAACGGGACAGAGTCGTCTTAATTCAGAGATCAGTGCAATAATCCCTTACAATAAAACACATTCCTTTGGCCACCATGCTGCACTTCTTATCTAGTAAAGGCTCTCTGCAGAACCTCCAAGGGACAGGGTGTACCATCACTATAGGAGTCTAAAGATACGAGTGTGCAGGACTGGAGCAGTAAATGGAAATGTAATTCCATTTACCGACACCTTTTTAATGGTGCTGGTAAATGCAATATAGTAACCCATCAAGCACACAGGAATACCAAGGGCACAAACCCTGGCACACTGATGAGACTCTGGGAGGGAGGGTCTCCATCGCTACTCCCACCCAAGGGTCTGGTAATCAGAGTGACTATCCCACTCCCTACCACAACAAAACTCCTTTCGCACAAGCCAAGCTTTTCCAAATTCAAACAGCATGGCTTGCCCCAATCTGTAGCCTGCATTGCTGAGAATTAAGCTATAAATGGTGCAGAGCTTTATGCACTCTTTCAGCCAAAGAGGAGTCATGCCCCCATAGCTTCTTTTCATACATACCAGAAGTCACATATCTGTACACTGGGGGTGGAAGTTGACCCACCTTGAAGTCTTTCTTTAGAGAAGTTGATCTTCCTTGTGAAATGCCAGCAGCGATGATAGCACCAGAGTGAATCATTGGCCCTTCCTGAAGGCAGAGAAGCAGAAGTGAGAAAGTTTCTCTGAAGGCTGAGGCTCAGACGGTGAACTGAAGCCCTGATGCAGCCCATGACCACATGCATTTGGCAGGGCTGCCAGTCACTAATCCAGGGTGTAGCAGTCCTGGTGGGAGCAGCAGTCCTGGTATCCTGTAGAGGTTTTATTTATGCCACTTTTATTTTCCAGATCATGGCCACAGTGGAATAGAGGATGAGGATTTCCTCACTCTCCCAGGCTATTATTCTTATCAATGCTCCTAAAGATTAGTTTTCAGTTTCAACAGTCAGACACAGATTGGATTAAGTCTATTGGAGGTTTAGGCTACTTAGTCTGGGGAACAGGTGTGTCCTTTGCATATTTAGCTCCATCTGCAACAGGTTTGGTCTCTCTCCAGCTAGGGGTGGAGCCAACATTGCTGCAGGTAGCAAGGAGCCTGTGTGGCAACCGGAGACATATTCATTGGGGTGGGGGGATCCAGGTTGCAGCCTCCAATTCCCCAATCCAGTCATAGTCATAAAAACGACCTTAGCTCTAGAGATCAGTGAACTGAAGCTTGCTGACTGCTACTTTGCTGGAACCGTGGGGGGGAGGGAAGAGAACCATCAGGGTAAGTCAAGGCAGGCAGCACTTATCTGATAAGGGAGGTCCCAGTGGATGCTCCTGGTAAGAGACCCCTCTTGCCACACAATGGGATTTACAAAACCTGTCTCCCACCCACCCCCGGTGTTCAAGAGGCATCCAATAGTTATACTGAACAAGCCAGGCAAAGCAAAAGTTACTTACCCTGACCCTTGTTCTTCAAGACGGACTCCATCATTCAGTCCAATGGAAGCTGCGCTTTCTAGAAGCAGTTCTACCAACTGCTCTTCTGCCCCTTCCCTTGCATCTCATGCAGTTGGCGGGCTCCCAGCGAGGCTACAAATAAGAGGGGCAGAGGACGGATCACCTCAGTCCCAAGAATTCCTACTAGGACTCTGGTATCAAGGGGAAGATGGGCAGGTGGCTGCGTGATGGAGCTCATCTCGAAGAACCAAGATTACAGGGAAGTAACGTTTGTTGTTTCTTTGTGGGGCTCTATCCACACACACACCCCAATGGGACAGCATGTTTCCCCTAGGGAGGCGGCCCTGAGGCCTAGTAAAAGAGGGACTGCAGAATGGCTCTCCCAGAGCTGCCATATCTAATGCCCCTAGTAAGGTGCAGAACCAGTTTGGTTGGTTCGCCCCCAGAGACTTATGGAACCAGAGAGGTTCTGGAATGCTCTAAAGGAGCTTCCCTCCGACCTTGACAACCAATCGCTTGATGACCTTGTAGCTCTTTGGAACACCTCGCTGACTGAGACCATCGACCGAACAGCTCCGAGGCGTCTGCTCCCTGAACGCCAACTGCACAGGTCCCCTGGTTTAGGGAGGACCTGCATCAGATGAAGCGGGAAGGGTGGCGGCTGGAGTGAAGGTGGCACCGCTCTTGTGCTGAAGCTGACCAATTGCAGCATAGAGTTTAGTTTACAAACCTATGCTGTGGCTGCGCAGGCAGCAAACAGGTTCTTTGCTGCTCTCATAGCATCCACAAAGTCACGTCCAGCTGAGCTTTTCCAGGTGGTGAGGGGGCTGGTCAATCCGGCCTACCTCTGCCTGGAACTGGAATCTTCCAGTGCTTGCTGTGACTTGTTTGTCGACTTTTTGTGGATAAAATCACCTGGATCCACCACGATTTTGATGCCATGCTTTGGCAGTGGGGGAAACGGAGATAATGGAATGGGATCAGTTTCAGTGGGTGTTGCCCGCTGATGTGGGGGATGTTCCTGGGGCTGTTAGGGCCACTTCTTGTGAACTTGACCCATGCCTGTCCTGGCTGGTTAAGGCCAGCTGGGAGTTGCTGGGGTCGTTGTTGGCTGGGGTAGCCAATGTCTCCCTTAAAGAGGGTAGAGTGCTGGACTGTCTCAAGGAGGCAGTGGTGTGGCCTCTGCTCAAGAAACCATCTTTGGATGTTGACTCTCTGACCAGCTATCGGCCAGTCTCTAACCTTCCCTTTTTAGGGAAGGTTATTGAACAGGTTGCGGCCCCGCAGCTTCAGGGGCATCTGGACCATGTCGTTTTTTTGGATCCCTTGCAGTCCGGCTTTTGACCGGGTTTTGATACTGAGACTGCGCTTGTGGCCTTGGTTAACTACTTCTGCTGGGGGTTGGACCAGAGTAGTTCAACCCTGTTGATCCTGTTAGATCTCTCAGTTGCATTTGACACTGTAGACCATGAGATGTTGGTGGCTCACTTGCGGGACCGTGCTGGTGTGGGTGGGACTGTTCTTGAATGGTTCCGTTCCTTCCTGGCCAGAAGAACTGAACATGTGGTACCGGGTGACCGTTCATCTCCTCCTCACATGCGGAGTCCCGCAAGGTTCTATTTTGTCCCCTCTCCTGATCAACGTGTCTATACAGCCTTTGGGAAAGGTCGTCAAGAGAGTTTGGTGTGTGGTGTCATCAATATGCTGATGACACCCAACTTTACCTCTCCTTTTCAGCTGACCCAGGCCCGGCAGTCTCGGTGCTTACCTGGTGTCTGACGGCTGTGGGGGACTGGATGTGGATGAGCCATCTGAAGCTGAATCCCGACAAGATGAAGATGATGCTGGTGGGAGGTGCTGAGAGAGTGGTGGCACCCATCATTGATGGGGTCTGCCCTCCATTGGTCCCTCGGGTTCAGAGTATGGGGGTGCTTGTTGACTCATGTCTCCACCTGGATGTCCAGGAGGCTGCTGTGGCCAAGGGAGAGTTCCGCCAATTGCAACTGGTGCAAAAGTTTCAGCCATATGTCTCAGACTCTGACCTAGCCGCCATCATCCATGTTTTCATCACCTCAAGACTGAACTACTGCAACACGCTCTATGTGGGGCTACCTTTGGCAACGGTCCGGAAGCTGTAGTTGGTGCAGAATGCGGCAGACCACCTCCTTATGGAGATGGGTCGCCAAGAGCACATTACACCTGTGCTCCAGTTTCTCCACTGGCTGCCTACAGTCTTCAGGGCCCAATTCAAGGTGTTGGTTTTGACCTATAAAGCCCTATACGGCTTGGGCCTCGCTTATCTGGGGGATCGCCTCATCCCCTGGGCCCTGGACCAACCTCTGCGGTCAGCCGTGGGCGTCCTTCTCAGGGTCCCCCGAGTGTCTTGGCTATCAGCTGTGAGGAGGGTGTTCTTGGTGGTCGCAAAGTGGCTGTGGAACTCCGCCTGTCCCCAAGTCTTCCCTCTTTCCGTCGACAGTGTAAGACCTGGCTGTTCCATCAGGGTTTTGGCGAGGGAGACAGGTGAGAAAGGGAGGTTAGGTGGGTGTGTGGTTTCTACTCTGCCATGTGTTTATATTTTTATAATCATGTTATATTTTTATTTATATGGGTTTTATTGTTATTTTGATATTTTTTGTTTTTATTATGTTGTAAACCACCCCGAACTGAAGTAACGGGAGGGGGCGGCCTAGAAATCCAATAAAATAAAATAAATAAATGTTTAATGAAAGCATGCATAGGGTACCACATTCGGTCTATGGGACATTTCCTGGAACATGGTGTTGAGGCAGCTATAGCTCTTGTAGAGAGTACTTTAAGTTTGGATGCAGGGACTTTCCCAAAAAACTGGTAACAAGGATATGCACTCAACTAACCATTTAGATATGGTCCAAGAAGCGGCCCTCATCGCTATAGAGGAACTCCCATAGCACACAAAAAGGGAGGTGTCCCTTCTGAAGGGTTTAGACTGCGCTAAATAAAAAGTGCTCTTTTATGTCTAGAATATGTTAGGCCATTTCTTCCTTGTTAGTATTGGGTTTGGGGGCAAATACTGGTAAGTGACTGATGGCCTGCAACATACAGAACACTGATATTACTTTGGATCTAAAAGAGGAATGTTCGAGTACCACCTTATCTTTATTAAATATGAAAAGGTATGAGAAATCTACAGACAGTGAGCAGAAACGACAGCCAGATGCACTTTTAGAGAAGCTGGAGTCCACCCTAGTGACTTGATGTGGGTGAGATATGCTAATAAGTCTGGTATGGAAGCTGTGGTAGGTTCGATATAAGCACTGACAGTGCAAAGAGCAAATCCCCTTCCATTTTGCTTTATGGGTTTTGTTAGCAGAAAGTTTCTTGCACTCTTGAGGATATGGATCATGTTGGTAGGCAAACAAGATAAGTCCCCCTGTGTCAAGATGCAAGGAATGGATGCCCAAGTGATGTATGTTCCTGTTGCTCTGGGATAGAAGGTCAGAAAGCATGGGCAACTCTCTTTGCTTTATTACTATATTGACAAGTTGCATGCACCAAAGTTGTCTGGGTAAGTCTGGGAATATGAGAATAAGACAGGTTGTCTTATCGTGATGTATCTTTTGTAGGACTCCTGGGATTAATGGCAGGGGAGAAAAAGTGTACATTAAATCACTTCCCAAGTAAAAGCAAATACTCTCTGCCAGCTGGAGATACTCCTTGGAGTACCAGTCCAACTCCCAGAGGTTATTTCCAAGGGGCTGGTCCCCCTCCCCACACTGCTCTACTGGAGACTAGCTCATGATTTACCAGTAGATCACTATCTACCTCTTGGCCACCCCTGGTCTAGTGTAACGTAACAACTTTGATGCAACAACTTTTGCTCAGTGTCTGCAACCACTAATCAGTTGTCCAAACAGGGAAATACTGTAACTCCTCTCTTCTCGAGGTATGCTGCCACTGGAGCAAGACATTTTGTGAATACCTCAGAGGCTGCTGAAAGGCTGAAGTGCCAAAGACCAACCTTATACTGATAATGGCTATCATCACACATAAATTGAAGGTATTTTGTATGAGGGGGAATGAACATTACTGTAGAAATAAGAATTCTGTAAGTAAAGAGCTGCAAACCATATTCCCTGATGAAGGAATGGCAAAATCTTAGGCAGTCACCATCCTGAACTTGAAATGACAAATTAGAGTTTTCATTCATTTATTTATTCATTCACATTTATAGCCCACCCCTCCTGAAACAGCTCGGGGCGGCTTACAATCTCCCAAAATATAAAAATACAACTATAAAATATTTTAACACACTCATAAAATTACAACAATTAAAACAAGACCAGGGAACATAAAAATAAATATATACAATAATAAGGGTGGAGGGGGATTAAAAAAAAAAACTCCCCCCTCCCCCCAGGCCTGGGTGAACAGCCAGGTTTTGCAAATTCACCGGAATGTTAAAAGGCTTGGGGCCAGGCGAGCTTCCTCCAGGAGGGAGTTCCAAAGTCCAGGATATGCTCAAGGACCCCATCTTTCACTTAGGATCTAAAAAATCCTAGTGTAAAACCCTTTCCCTGAATATTCCTAAAGTTCTTTAGGAACCTTTTTCTATTTCTCCCTTATTAAGTAAGGTACCTTGTGAGATAAAATTTTCTTGTGAAAGAGGTCCCCAAAGAGGGACAGAGGGGCGGGTTTAGAAAGGATTGAAATTGAATACCATATCCTCTTTGGATAATCTCAAGCAAACATTTGTCAGAGGTAATCAGCAGCTAGGTATGAAAATGGAAGGACAGCCATCAAATCAAATTTTAGCAGGATAGCAGAAAAAGGTTCGGAACACTCCAAGTATAGGTTAGACTCGAGACCTCTGCTTGGACGAGCTGAAAGAAAAATGGTCTTAGCCTCCGTTTGCGTTTGTAGGGTTTTCTTGTCAGAATGTTAGATGTGGATGGGGAATATCTCCTAGTTTTCGGTGAGTAGCTGGAGGAGATTTTTCTTTTATTATTATTATTAGCAAGCATTTATATAGCGCCAGCAATGTACCTGGCACTTTACAAAGTAATTGAATAGACACGGTCCCTGCCCTAGGGCTTAAACAATCTGAGAGGGGGGGACGGGGGGAGGAAGACGAAGGAAGGGGAACAGAGGGAGAGACAAGGAGTGTAACATTCACAAGGATGCGAGGTCCCAGGTGCACGCGCTTGGCTTGGTTACATCAAGAATGATGGCTGGTTGGTCCATGTGGTGAGGCTATGAGTACACAGACCTCAGGTAACAGATTGTACTGGATGGAGGGTATCAGCAGGAGTTAGGTGAGGGGAGCAAGAAGTCGGGGAAGGCAGAGCGGAAGAGGTGGGTCTTGAGGAGGGATTTGAAAGTACGAAGGGAGGGGGCGAAGCAGATGTGGGCACGGAGGGAGTTCCAGGTATGGGGGGCAGCTAGGGAGAAGGGACGAAGGTGGTATGGGGAGCAGGGGAGGGTGACAAAGGGGACAGAGGAGGAGCGGAGTTCACGGACTGGAGTACGGAGGGAAATTAGCACAGAGAGGTAGTGGGGAGCAAGGTTGTGAAGGTGAAATTGAGAGCGGGGGAGGCCAGTGAGAAGGAGGTTACAGTAATCAAGGCAAGAGATGACCAGGGCACGAACAAGGGTTTTGGCAGAGGAGACAGAGAGAAAAGGGCGAATCTTAGCAATGTTATGGAGGGAGAAGCAACAGTATTTGGCAACAGTCGATGTAGAGTTTAAAAGAAAGGGGTGAGTCAAAGATGAAACCTAAACTATGGGCTTGGAGGACGGGAAGGATGGTGACCCCATCGATGAGGATCGACAGGGGAGAGGAAGGATGAGTTGGGAAGATAAGGAGTTCAGTTTTAGCCATGTTGAGTTTGAGTTGACATTGAGACATCCAGGTAGAGATGTCAGAGAGACAGCTGGTGAAGCGAGCTTGAATAGATGGAGAGAGAGGGAGTAGAGAGAGAGTTGAGTGTCATTAGCGTAGAGGTGATATTGGAAGCCATGGGAGGCAATGAGTTTGCCTAGGGACAGGGTATAGATAGAGGAGAGGAAAGGGCCATGGACAGAGTCTTGGGGAACACCAACCGAGAGTGGAAGGGAGGAGGAGTTGGAGTTGGCAAGAGACACATTGAAGGAGCGGTCAGAGAGGTAGGAGGAGAACCAGTTGAGGACGGAGCCACGGAAGCCAAGGTACTGAAATGAATCCAGCAAGAGTCAGTGGTCAACAGTATCAAAGGCAGCAGAGAGGTCAAGGAGGACAAGAATGGAACAGAGGCGATTAGATTTAGCCACAAGAAAATTGTTGGCGATCTTAGTGAGAGCCGTTTCAGTAGAGTGAATGGCACAAAAGCCAGATTGGAGGGGGTCAAGGGAGGAGTTGGTGGAGAGGAAGTTGAGGCAGCGGGAGTAGACAACACGTTCAAGAAGCTTGGAAGCAAAAGGAAGGAGTAAGACAGGACGGTAGCTAGAAGGGTCAGAGGGGTCAAGAGTAGACTTTTTGAGGATAGTGCCATATAGAAATTGCCCTATAGGAATAAGTAGTATATCATCTCTGCCTTGTTTTGTAGGTTCGATCTAGAGCTAGGGCTGTTCTTCTGTTATCTTTAATTTTCACCAAGACCTCATCAGTATTGACTGTGAACAGCCCTTTGATGAAAAAGGACAAGTTTCAATTTAGTCCAGAATGACAAGTTGCAATCCCATTGGCTCTTGCAGCAGAATCAGCAATGCGAGTCACAGTGGTAAATTGTGATTCTGCAAGGTAAAGGTCCTCTGCCCTAATGTCAGCTTGCTGTTTGGCCTTTGATGGAAGTGGTGGATAGGTACCATCTTTTCTCACGACTGATCATGGTATGTCAACATGGCAAAGTGTCAGCCGCCGCAGCCGCTGCCTGGAGCGGCGGCCCCCCCGAGGGCTCAGGAACCCCGCTCCACTCACCCGGAGTGTAACGCTGCCTCCGTTACAGGCACCCCCAGCCGGAGGCGCCGAAGGCAAAAGCGGCCAGGAAAATGGCTCCCGGACCGGGCGAGACGCCCTGGAGCCAGCACTACAAAGGCTGGCACTGCAAGTGTAGCAGTGCCGGTGAACAGAGCTACAACCCTGGAGAGACTGGCCCCCCTCCTGAGCTAAGTGGTGAAATTGACTACCTTGTTTGGATTGCTGTTTGTTCCTCCCTTTTCCTGCCCCTGTGTGCTATTGTGTTAGAGCGTGCCTCTGTCTTTCCTGGGATATTTGTGTATGTGTGACCTCCTGTTTCCCCCTGAACCAGAGTACTGAGTGAGTGACTGAGAGCCTGCGGGCTCGCCCAATTGGGCCCCCCCCCCACCTGTCCTGGGACCATCCCTTCCTTCTTCCCCTGGAGTGTGTGAGCCCGTGAACCCTGTCGTGAACCTTGGGACCCCTCCCCTGTGGACCCGGCACCTCCCTCACTTCTCCGCCCTACCATTCCCCTGGCAAGCGCGAGTAGTGAGTTTGGACCCCTTTCCCTTCCCCAGCTCTGTGCCCTATGATGATAGGGGTCAACGTTCAGAGTGCGTAAGCACAACAACAGACCCACACACTATCCTGACGGGCTTCCTTTCCCCGCACTTCGCAAGCAGAGCTCCCTTGTGTGCAAGAGGTGTGAACGGGTGGTGCTTCTCCCCTTCCTACCCCCCTCCCACTGACACAAAGGCATAATTGCAGGCCCTCAGAATCATGATAGAGAAGACGGTGCATTGTGGAAAGATGTCAATTTTGCAACCCTCTCTGTTTATGGGGGGGAAGTTTTTGTTGAATTTGTTGCTTTTTTGTAGAGGCTGCTATGACTATGGAATAGGGTGAAGAATGCTTTATAAACATCTCAGTCATCAGATGGTACCAGATAAAAAGTTCTTAAAATAGTTTATTAGTAAGGTGGTAGAAGGTGCTTTCTATGGCCTCTTCGTCCAGTTATTTGGACGTACGGAGCGCTCTCCCCCATGGCTAGTAGGAGGCAGCAGCGACTATCACTGGGCATGTGTAGGAAGAGCGCACCCTTGCTTCCCCAGTTGAAAGTCTGCCTCGGATCAGCTAGAGCTGCAGCCGTCGCACCCTGCACGACTTTCGAGCCCCTGCACTCCCTAGGAGGGGGGGGGGAGGGGGGGCTCCTTCTAATTTATTTAGTTAGGGGCGAAGGGGAATCCCTTCCAGTTCTGCAAGCACCCGGTGGGCGCCATCTAACCGAGCGGCTTCTCCCGCTCTGACATCTTCCCCCTGGGTACTGTCTGGGGCAGAGCAGGTGCAGGGGATTGACCCACGGGGTACGCTCCCCCTCCCCGCTTAAGGGTACCTGCTATTATGGTGGAGACCACCAAAACCTTCAGGGCTCCTGCCCTCTGAGCTACAGTGCAGCAGGAGGGCCCTGAGACCGTGCCTGCTGAAATCAAAACTGCTCCACCCCCTGCCCAAAACCAAGCCGCGGCCTGCATCCACGAGCAGGAGGAACCTCGCAGCTTATCAGAAGCTGAAGAGGACAAGGAGGCAGCCTCTTCTGCTTCCCAACAAGAGGGGGCCCCCTCCATTGACCCTATCCAGCAGCTTCAGCTGGATGCCCTAAAATCCATGATGGGGGTACTGGCTCGCATAGAAGGGAACCAGACCCGGGGATGGCAACCCCACAAGTGCGCTCGCCCCTCCCCTCCTCCCAAAATCTCTTTCAAGGGGGCATCAAAGTCTTCAGGGAAGGGCAATCAGAAAAGCACTCGCAAACCTTCCCAGAAGTGATCCCTTCAGGATCTTATCGGCTCCTCCTCAGAGGAAGACGATGTGGGCTCTTTCCTCATGGAGGAAGGTGAACTGCTGCCTGACGAAAAGTCAGACCCCCCCCCCCAGCAAAGAAGGGGAGTCAGCCACACCAGAACCCTACTTGCAACAAACGTAACCTTCGAGGAGGATTCGGACCAGGCATCCTGTAGCTGCTCCCCTCACTCATCTGACAGAGCCACCCGAGTGGGAGGAGATTCTGTCAAGGGGACCTAAAGAACTGGGTAGGGAACTGCCTTCTGACCAGGGCCCAAAGCTACTAAAGCGAGCAGAGAGTTCTCAGGATCACACCCAGAGTCCTAAAGAAAAGGGACTCAGACTCTTCCTCTGATGAGGATGACTCTGACAGGGACTATATCCCCAAATTAGACAGCGGATCAAGGGGCGCTACCCTGGACAGGGCATTAGAAAAAATAATAAAAGCCCAATGGAAACAGCCCACCAAATCACTGAAACTATCCAGGGTTCAGTAGTCCCTGTATACCTTCTCCAAACACAGTGACCCTATCTTTAAACCACCTCAGGTCGACGCGGCTGCTGCCTCCTTGGCTCGACAGTCCGTATTCCCCTCTGAGGGAGGACCTAGTTCCCAAAGACTCCACCGACAAGGGAGTAGAAATCAGGCTTAGGAAGAGTTATGGGACCTTAACTAATGTCTTACAAATGGCCACTATGGCTTCCTATGTTTCCAGAGCCATCATGAAGTGGTTCAAGCTCGGCAAGGACCCCAACATATCGATCTCTCTATCCTGTAAACTTGCCACGAACGTTACCTTTGCCCACGCCTTTCTGACAGACTCATCTGTGGATATCGTCACCTGGGCAGCCAAAGGCATGGTGGCCAATGTGGCAGCCAGACGCAGACTGTGGCTCTGCTCCTAGCGTGCAGACCCACATGCAAAGAACCTCCTAGGGGCACATTCAAAGGGGGCAAGCAATTCGGCTCTGCCTTGGCCAAGGCCTTGGCCGAGGCTTCAAGTAAGGAAAGGAAGCACTCCCTCAACCAGGTTGTCGTTTAAAAACTTTTCGCCCCTTTCAACGCTTCTCACAGGGACCAAGACGTGGCCATTCTACAGGCAACTCCTGGAACTTCCAATCACGCGGCAGAGGCCATCGTGGATGTAGGGCGAAGCCTAGCAGATTCCCAACCCAGTCTTTGTACTCCAGGCACTCCGGATCCCCCACCCTCAAGCAGTATTTCTGACTGCTCCGGATCTTGTTTCCCAGCCTCTGCCCCGCTTGGCTGCCACCTACAACGCTTCGCTCACAGGTGGGAGCAAGCGACCACAGATGCCTGGGTTCTACAAACAGTGGCGATGGGATACTCAATCGAACTCAAATACAAACCCAGGGAGTTCTTTCGAGTATCTCCTCGCTTACGCATCGCCTCCAGATATGCCACAATGCACCTGGAACTAAACAGACAAACTGATTGGAGGCACAGAAAGGGTACCGTGGCACGAAATAGGAGCCTCTACTCCATTCTATTCCTTGTTCAGAAAAGGAACGGCGAGTGGAGAGGAGTCCTCGACTTGAAGCGCCTGAACAAAGCACTCAAAGCTCAACTGTTCAAGATGGAGACTCTTGCCTCCATTTCCCTTTCCCTCTCGAAGGGCGATTGGCTGGCCTTGCTGGACCTCATGAATGCCTACCTACACGTGCCCATCCTTCCAGCCCACAGATGATGGTTTCACTTTTGCTATGAAAACCAGCACTGGCAATATCAAGCCGTCCTCTTCGACCTCAGCACGGCAAAGCACCTCGGACATTTACCAAGGTACTCATTCCCCTCATTGCGAATCTTCGCTTACAGGGCATAGCCATCTTCCACTGCCTCAACGATCTGCTCATCCGGGCCCCGTCAGAGGAACTCACCCTGCTTCATCTCCAGCATTCCATCAACTACCTGGAGTACCATGGATTCCTGATCAACCGAGACAAAAGCCACCTCACGCCCACACAACAGCTAGAACACCTGGGAATGATCATCGACAACACCCAAGACAGAGTGTTCACGTCAACACAAGATCCTGAAACTTATGGCGTTAGTACAGGCACAACCTCGATCCCCCCTACAAACACTTGCATCTCTACTAGGCCTCATGGTGTCCTGCATTCGACATCTACAGTGGGCATGATTCCACTCATGAGAACTTCAGGAATTACTTCGACCACGGCAGGCGCACATCATAAACAACACGCCTGCTACCCTCACAGTCAATCCAAAGACCCTCCTCTCCTTCAATTGGGGGGAGGACCCTCGGCGCTTCGAACAGGGTGTCCCTCTGATGGAACCGACAAGTGTGATACGACAGACGCCCGTCTGCTTGGCTGGGGTGCCCACCTAGACTCAAGCGTGACGCAGGGCACCTGGTCTGTGCCAGATCACAATTACAGTATCAATTGGCTGGAACTCAAAGCCATTCAACTTGCCCCTCAACACTTCACCCATCAAGTGGAAGGGCGACATGTTTTAATCTTCACAGACAACTCAACAGTCATGGCTTACGTCAATAACCAAGAGGGATCACGATCCCAAACACTCCACAAAGAAGCCACGCACCTGCTACTCTGGGCGGAAATTCATCTCCTCTCTGTCTGCTCTGCATATACGAGGAGTGGATAATGTGGAGGCGAACTGGCTGAGTCAACAAGAAGTGGATCCAGGGGAATGGTCCCTCAGCCAATCAGCATTCCAGCTGATTGTACACAAATTCGGCCCTCCAGTTCTGGACCTATTTGCTTCCCCTTTGAACAACAAAACGGCCCGATTCTTCAGCAGGGGTCCCCACCCCAAAGCCGAAGCACACAATGCTCTCAGCCAGCAATGGCCCCCAGGCCTCCTATACGCCTTCCCCATTTCCCCTCCTCAACCGGGAGATCCACAGGTGCGAGCCACCGTCGTATTGGTGGCTCTGTTCTGACCCCGCAGACCATGGTTCACAGACCTGATCACGTTATCTGCCAGAGAACACCTGGAACTTCCTGTTGATCCGGATCAGTTGTCCAGGGTCCCCTGCTCTACAATCAGCCAGGGTTCCTGAGACTGACAGCCTGGCTATTGAGACCTTAGCTCTTCGGAGGTTGGGGTAGTCAGACACTGTTCTGGGAACACTGTTGGCTTCAAAACGCAAGTCCACTCAGCATATTTATCAATGTACCTGGGGAGTGTTTGTTAAATGGTGCCACATCAATAAGGTGCCCTCCCAGACCCCTTCCATGGCCGAAGTTCTCCAGGAAGGGTTGGACAAGGGGCTCCGACCCAACACTCTGGCTAGACAATTAGCTGCCCTGGATAGCACCCTAGGGGCTTTTAGCAGAATTCGCCTGTCCACTCATCCCCACATACGTCAATTTTTGAGAGTCGCCTGACGCATCTTCCCTCCTGTGGTCCATGTATTTCCCTCCTGGAATCTCAATGTGGTGCTCAATGTGGTGCTGAAACACTAGGGGAAGTCTCACACTACTTCCTCTTGGTCAAGGTAGTGTTTCTGATTGCCATTACCTCCGCTAGAAGGGTCTCTGAGATCGGTGCCCTATCCATGGATCCGACACTGTGCACCTTCAGGAAGGAATCAGTTGTCTTACATCTGGACCCTTCCTTTTTGCCCAAGGTATCCTCTATTTTCTACCTATCCCAGGAAATGATCCTTCCTTCCTTCCGTCCTCACTCCCGTCACCGTCTAGAAAAGTTGTGGCATACCCTTGACGTACGTCGGGCTCTTAAAATCTACCTGGAACGCACGGGGTCCTTCTGGTGCACTTCCAGCATCTTGGTAAGCTATCACCCTCACTCGAAAGGTGAGAGGGCTTCCAAGGCTGTTATTTCCAGGTGGATCTCGGCTTGTATCGCTCATGCGTACAGGGCAGCAGGGCTTCTGCCTCCCACAAGGGTTCTTGCTCGCTCCACATGAGGGGCTGTCACTAATTGTGCCTTTAGATTCAGAGCCCAGCTTGGTGAGATCTGTAAGGCGGCTACTTGGAAGAGCCCGCATACCTTCACTAAGCACTACAAGATTGATCTCCTTGAGTCTTCTGAGGTCGCCTTGGGCCGGCGAATTTTACAGGGAGTTCCAGGTCAACCTTAATTACTTCCGTCCACTATCCCTCCCTTTGCTGAATGGGAGTACTGCTCTGTTACCTCCCTATGTCTGAATAACTGGACGAAGAGGCCATAGAAAGGACAATTGGGTTCCTTACCCTTGGGAATTGTCTTTCTATCACCTCTGAAGGAGGTTATTCGGACCACCCAGGGATACGGTTTCTGAGTCACTCAATGACACCTGTTCTCTCTGACCTGGTCTCTGGTCGGGTGACATACTGTTTACACCCTTTTTAATGGGTAGTTTGTTGTTTTCCCCCTGTTGTGTGTGTGGGGGTTGTGTTTTCTCTTTTTTCATTACAGATGTCATCCTGATCCTTCAGCTGCGGTACACCTGGGGAAGCGAGGGCGCACTCTCCCTATGCATGCCCAGTGAAAGTTGGTGCTGCCTCCTACTGGCCATGGGGGAGAATGCTCCCTATGTTTGAATAACCTCTCACAGAGGCGATAGAAAAACAATTCCCAAGGTAAGGGACCCAACTGTCCTTTCTAGTGAGCTCTGGAGTTTTTCATTAATTTCCTTGAAAAAGAGGAAGAGTAACCTTTGTAGGCAACCTGTTTATGCAAAATTCTGAAGGTAGGGTCATCCTCCTCTTCTTGTACCGGAAACATCTTCAAAGTTAGAGAAGTTGCCATTTTTTGAATGAGAGATGAGAATTTTGTTATGGTCTTCTAAGAGGCACTCAGCACTGGATATGAAATATTATTAGAGGGAGAAGAATCCACATTCTTTGACTCTGGGGAGCTTGTTTGGGAGGGAAGTCTCAGTAGAAGAGGAACAAGTGTCCTTCTGAATGTTTCTTAATGTTAGAGGTCGGCTGAGAAGATTTTTTTTCTTTTTTGTTTGCAACTTGGTTTTTGGAGTCTTCTGGTCTTCCATGACAGCAATAATTGATGTTTATACGGATGGTATGAAAGGTACTAGTGCTATTTGTGCTACATTTCAGTGATTGCTGGTGACAATGTCAACGAGGATGTTGTCAATACGAGCAGAACTGTCGGCACCGAGGCTGTTACTAATACTGCTGGCATTGATAAAGCTGAGAATAGGGATTTTTCCTAAATCTCATATTTCAGTGTCAGTCCCATAATTTAATCAATTACTGATTCAATAGCTAACACAAGAAGAATCACTGATGTAGCTGTTATAGTTTTCATGAAAATGTACATTAAAGTTTGGCTGGGAACTAGAGAGACTGAAAACTACCCCCTGGTGCTGATGACATCATTAATGTGTTCCTCCGGCCAGCTCACTGCTAAGCTGTGTCCCTTTACAGGCCACAAAATCTTGACACAAGACTGCAAGCCTTTAAGTTGACATGGTTGCAGGGTGGAAGTTGAGGGGAGGGCAGGAAGGGACTCTTTCCCCTCACACAGTCCTAGGAATGTGTAGGAAGGAGTGGCTTGATGGTGAGAGAAAGCAGGGGAGAAGGATTGCTAGATTTGAGTGAAGGGAGAGTTCATGGAAAGTGTGTAGTCTTACCTGTGTGTGTTTGGGGATCTTGCTTCTCTCCCTTTTGGCAGAGAAATTCCTGTTGAGGGGAGGGTGTCAGCAGATATGATCGGAGAAGAGGGGTTGCCTCTGGACTGCAGGAAGAGGGAGGCGGTGGGTGGATTGTAGTTCCTCCCACTTGCTGTCAGGGCAGGGGTGAGACGTTTTAGGTGGCTTCCTTAAAGCAATCTAAAAAACCTGCTTGCTTGGAGAAAACTAGTGCTTCAGGGCAAAAAGGTTGTAGCCTAGCACTCTTGCGGATGGACCATTATTTTACTTGTGGGGATTTGTTTTTTTTTTTTAATGAAGAATTATTCAAAAATGCCTTCATTCTGGGGGTGCCACGCAACACTAACACCTGCATGTGTGAATCAGGCCTCAATCCTTGCCTGTCTTAGTGTGGAACGACCCTTTGTAACCACCACAGACAGCAGAGAAAAAAACCTCTGCTAAGTCAGTTGTGATGAAGAGACCCAAAAAACATTGTAAGCGTTCCACTGTGCACAAACACATTGAAACGTACTTCCCTGACTAACTATTTGTAAATGTCCCCACACATTTAGGATTAAAGAGCTCCATCAGGAGTGAGCCAGCAAATGGAAGGAGCTACAATCCACCCACTGCCTCCCTCTTTCTGCAGTCCAGAGGCAACCCCTCTGCTCTGATCACATCTGCTGACATTCCCCCACTCCAGGGGGAATCTCTCCACCAAAAAGGAGAGAAGCAAGACCCCCAAACACACACAGGTCAGACTACACACTACTTTCCATGAACTCTCCCTTCACTCAAAACTAGCAATTCCTCTCCCCTGCTTACTCTCCCCACCAATCCATTCCTTCCTACACATGCCTAGGGGTGTGTGAGGGGGAAGAGTGTCCCTCCCTGCCCTCCCCCCAACTTCCACCCTACGACCTTGTTGTATTAAAGACCTGCAGTCTTGCATCAATATTTTGCTTGTTGCTGCTGCCGCTTCCCCTGGCTATTGGACTTGAAGGGGCTGGGAGCTTGTTCCTGGCTTGCCCCCTCCTCCCACCCCACCCCTAAAAAGGTACCAGCTGCCTGGCCCTGAAGGCTATCTTTTCTCCCTCCCCCTTGTTTGGGAGAGGGGGTAGGGCCAAGGCTCCTCTGTGGGGCATGACTACCTGGCTGAAGGGACCATAAGCCGCCTGCCGCTGGGGGGGGATTCTGGGGCAGAGGGGGCTACTGAGGCCCCCTGGCTGTGGGAGGGGAGTGGGCCGAGTATAGCGGATGGCAGAGGTTGGAGTAATTACTGGGGGGATTGGTGAGGGGAGGATACATGTTGGGGGTGGGGGTGGTTTTCCCTACCCCAGTGTGAGTGGAGAAGGGAGGGATGGGGAGGTCTTGCTTCCTGGTGTGAGAGGAAATCATGAACCTAGGGAAGGTTTTTTACACCACCCCGTGATAGCGTGGGGGGTGGGGATCTCACTCACCATCTGGGCAGGGCAGCCAGGGTTGGGGAGGTCCGGATGGGGGGCTTGCTGAGGGGGGAGGGCCGCGGCCATTTGGGTTGTGATGGGGCGGAGGAAATATGGTCCCAGTGGGGAATATGTTCCATCTGTGAGACAGGACAGATGCTTGTTTTCTGTCCCCCTGACTTCCCTCCACACAGTTGGAAAGATGGATCATGATTGGGGGGGTCCCTAGCCCGAAGCTGATGAATGCAAGGTCGGTGGTCAAAGTTACAACTGTCCAGGAATTGATCCTGGACCATGTGGCCATCCTCACGTGTATCACAGAAACCTCGTTCGACACTGAGTCAGGGCCTTTATTGGCTGACCTTGTTCCGGACAGGTATTCATCATCAGTCACAGCTAGTGGAACAGGGGGCGGCAGTGTAGTCATTGTTTTTAAGGAATCATGGTCTGTCAGGAGGTATCCAGTGCAATCAATGCCGGGTATTGAGGGTCTCCATCTTGTGATAGATGTGGCAGGAGACAGATTGGGGTGCTGCTGGTATACCGTGCACCTACCTGTACGGCAGTATCCCTACACGCTCTGACAAGCTGGTGTCGGAGGTGGTACTACAGTCCCCAAAGACATTGGTCTTGGGGAACTTCAATATTCATGCCGACGCCAGTTTTGTTGCAGTGGAGTGTGAGTTCACGGCCACCATGGGCCTGTCTCCAGTAGTTACCGGTCCGACACATGATGGGGGACATATCTTGGATCTGATTTTTTGAACCAGCCTTGAGCTGGGGGATCCATTGGTGGGGGAGGTGTTAGCTGAGCCCTTGTCATGGATGGATCATTATCTCCTACCTCCTTGTCTCCTGGCACACGTCAGCCCCCAGACAGGTGTGGAACCAGTTCGGTTGGTCCACCCCTGGAGACCGTGGAACCAGAGAGGTTCCAGAATGCCCATGGGGAATTCCCCTCCAATCTTGACGACCATCCACTCGATGACCTTGTTACCTTTTGGAACACCTTTTTGACTGAGGCCACTGACCAGATGGCTACCATGCATCTGCTTTCCCAGCATCGGCACCGTAGGCTTCCCTGGTTTACAGAGGACCTGCAGCAACTGAAGCGGGAGGGGCAGTGGTGGGAGCGATGGTGGCACTGATCTCGTACTGAAGCTGTCCGATTGAGACAGAGCCAGCTTATGAGCCTATGCCATGACTATGCGGGCAGCAAAGAAGGAATTCTTTGCTACCCTTATAGCAGGAGTGGGGAATTTTTCAAGGCTGGGGGCTGCACTGTCAGTTCCCGAACGTGCTGGGGGCCGCATGCCAAAATCAATTTAAAAATCAATGAGTGTACAGACACACACACAATATTACACACACACAGAGAAGATATATATTATATATACACACACGTATAAATAAAACAAACTTACATACACATTGTTGCTGCTGTCACTGATGTTATAGTTTGCAAATGTTCCTCAGCCATTTCCTGAATCTGCCGTGCTGGAACTACATTTCCCAGCATGCCAGATTCAGGAAATGGCTGGACCTGGCATGGAGGGACATTTGCTGAGGGGGAGAGGTACGCTTAAGCTTATGCGGGTCGTAAAAGTCTGCCAGGGTCACAGAGAGGCGGGAGTGGGCCGCACAACAGTGAAGCATGGTGATAGGGTGGTGGGTCACATGAAATTGCCCTGCGGGCCGGAGGTTCCCCACCCCTGCTTTATAGCATCTGCAAAGTCTCGTCCAGCAGAGCTTTTCCATGTGGTGCCCTCATTTGCTCAGTTCAGTCTCCCTCTGCCTGAAACCTGAACCATCGGATGCCCGCTGTGATCGGTTTGTGGATAAAATCACCCGAATTCATCACAGCTTCAACGCCGCATTTTATACAATGGAAGAACCAGAGGCTGTGAACCAGACGCCTTGTCTGGTTTCATGGGATCAGTTTCAGAGGGTGTCGCCCTCTGATGCAGAGGATGCTCTTGAGACTGTCAGAGCCACCTTTTGTGAACTGGATCTGTGCCCGTCCTGGCTGGTTAAGGCCAGCTGGGAGAAGTTAGGGCCGTTGTTGGCACAGGTGGTAAATGTCTCCCTTCGGGAGGGCAGAGTGCTGAGCTGCCTCAAGAAGGTGGTGGTGTGGCCTCTGCTCAAGAAACCATTGCTTGACATTGATGCCCTCGCCAGTTATCAGCCTGTCTCTAATCTTCTCTCTTTAGGGAAGTTATTGAACCGATTGTGGCTCAGTAGTTGCAGGAGCATCTGACTGGCATCAGTTTCCTTGGATCCCTTGCAGTCCGGCTTTTGTCCAGGTTTCGGTACGAAGACTGCACTTGTGGCTTTGGTTGACGACCTCCGCTGAGAATTGGATTGGGGTCGATCGATCCTGCTGATTCTATTAGATCTGTTGGCTGCTTTTGATACTGTTTGACCATGAGATGTTGGTGACTTGCCTGGGGATCAGGCCGGGGTGGGCAGAGTTGTCTTTGACTGGTTCTGCTCATTTTTGGCTGGAAGAACTCAGCATGTGATGCTCGGGGATTGTTCTTCATCTCCTCGGGACCACATGTGGGGTCCTGCAAGGTTCTATTTTGTCCCCTCTCCTGTTCAATGTTTATATGCAGCCACTGGGTGAGGTCGTGAGAAGGTTGGATGTTCAGTGTCATCTATTGATGCTGATGACACCCAGCTCTCGTTTTCAACTGACCTAGACCCTGCAGTCTTGATGCTTACCTGATGCTTGGCGGCTGCGGGGGACTGGATGAGAGCGAGCCAACTGAAACTGAATCCTGACAAGACGGAGGTGATGCTAGTGGGTAAGGCAATGGGCATGATGTCCCCTGTTATTGACGGAGTTCGTCCCCCATTGGTTTTCCAGGTTCACAGCTTGGGAGTGCTCTTTGATACCTGGCTCCGCCTGGATGTCCAGGTGGATGCTGTGGCGAGGAGCATGTTCTGCCAACTACATCTGGTGTGGTGGCTTCAGCCATATATCTCAGACTTCAATCTGGCTATCATCCATGCTTTCATTACCTCGAGATTAGACTATTGTAACGTGCTCTGTGTGGGGCTACCCATGGTGATGGTCTGGAAGCTGCAGTCAGTGCAGAATGCGGCAGCCTGTCTCCTTACAGGGATGAGTCACCGTGAGCACGTTAAACCGGTGCGCCATTCACTGCAATGGCTGCCTATAGTTTTCCGGGCCCGATTTAAGGTGTTGGTTTTGACCTATAAAGCCCTAAATGGCTTGGGCCCTGCCTACCTGCAGGACTGCCTCATTCCCTGGGCCCTGGAGCAGCCCCTGCGGTCTGCCGGGGGTGCCTTCTTGGAAGTCCCCCGGGTGGAGACTCTGGAGAGGGCGTTCTCAGTGGCCACACCTAGGCTGTGGAACTCCCTCCCAGCAGAGGCCTGGTTGGCTCCGGACCTCCCTTCCTTCCGACAAAGATGCAAGACCTGGCTGTTCCACCAGGCATTTAGTGAGGGAGGTGGGTGGGTGGGATGAGTTAGGGTGGTGGGTGCTGATTATTCCCCCGTTTTAGCTGAATTTTAATGTAGTGTTTTAATCTATTTTTACTAGCGTATTTTTGTATTTTTATTGTTCCACCTCAAGCTGCTGAGAGCAGAAGAGGTGGGATATAAACAGGGCCCCGATTCTTCTGCAAAATATTTTCCAAAATTCTGCGACCCAAAATGGAAAATTCTGTGACCCATATGGCAAAATTCTGCGACTCACATGGCAAAGCAGGAAACCCACCCAGAAAAACCACATGGCAAAGCAGGAAACCCACCCACAAAAACACATGGCAAAGTGTGTTTTTGCCATGTTACACACACATTACACACACAAACTGTAAAATGCAGAGCGCACAGCGGGACCCCCTCCCCCCCACAAACTGTAAAATGCAGAGCATGCAGCGGGACCCCACCCCCCACACAAACTGTAAAATGCAGAGCATGCAGCGGGGCCCCCCCCAACTGTAAAATGCAGAGCGCACAGCGGGCCCCCCAGAAGAACACCCCCCCCAACCACCTACTTACCTTATGCTGGAGCGGCGTCGATCCCTCGAGCGACTGGAGAAGCGGCAGCTGGAGGTTGGGCTGGAGTCCTTCAGTGGCGGCAGCAGCAGCAGTGGCGATCCCAGAGGGGCCGGAGAAGCGGCGGCTGGAGTCGTGTCCCTCGGCGGCAGCAGCCGTCTCAAGTGAATTCCGGACCATAAGTGACATGTGCTGATGTGACCTGCTTTATAAAGGCCGTGCAAGCTCCTGATTGGCTTGTGGTCTGAATAAAGTAGGTCCTGGATTGACTCACTGCCAAGGAAGGGAAATTCCTCTGGGATTTCCCCAGTTTCTGCGATAATCCTGCCTAGGGCAGGATTCTGCGAAAATTCCGCGAATCGCAGAAGCGCAGAAGACTCGGGGCCCTGGATATAAATATTTTAAATAAAATAAAATAAAGATTTTGTGGCCTGCAAAGGGACACCGCTTAATGATGTCATCAGCAAATCAGCCACCAGGGGGTCGTTTTCAGTCTCTCTCCAGGAGTGCAGTTTCCAGGCAACTTTGAAGTACATTTTCATGACATTAGCTCCTAGAGAAGTGATTCTTTTTGCTTTAGGTTTTGACTAACCTATCGATGACTGACGCTGAAATCTGAAAATTACGGAAAATCCTTATTGTGATGGTGCTGTAGATATGAGCAGTGTCAAGATTACTGTCGAACCAACAGCATCTGTGCCAGCATGGAGGAGGACATAAGAAAAGTAGTTACCATGGAGTCTGAAGGTGCAAGCTGTGGAGATATCTTCAGTTCAACTCGTTGGCTGAAACACTGAGTGTGATGATCCCAGTATGTAGTTCAATGCTGTAGTAAGCTCTGTTGTTTGCGCTACTGGGAGCAAGGTCGGGGCACAGTACTTGGAATCAGTGCAGGTAAAGGTGTCAGTATGGAAACTTTAACCAGGGATGATGAGGGAACCCCTCTTGATGAGAAGGGAGGTTGTGGAGGGTAGTACAAACAGTATGGAGGCTGGAACAGTGGATCCTGGTATTGCACTGAGTGCCAATACTTCCATGGATTCCAAAAGGCTTGACCAGGCACTGGTGCTGGGGAGTATGGCACCAGAGGTAGCATGCACTGGTTGTCAAAGACTGGTTGCCAGGGTCCCATTTGTCCCTAGCATTTGTCTATTTCTGGCTGCAGTACCCACACAGGTCGACGACGGTTGTGTACAGATTCCTCCGTCTCTAAATAAGGGATACGAGGAGAGTACAAGGTCAATTTGACCCAAAGACCCTTGGGCATTCCTGATGGGGTAGTCGAGATCAACAATGGGGGCTGAGGGGATCCTTCTAGTGTCAAAACCTTTGCCTCTGTACATGATGGTGTTCTCCCATGATGATCCAAATTTTCTCTTTGGTTTCTTAGAGGAAGGTTGAGAAGTTGTGATTTCTCTCCTATGCGGGTGGCCTGACTCTCTTAAATGTTTCCCCCCCTCTTTTGGTCTCTCTTCAGAACCAGGGAAGAAATGATTGCTTTGTGCTTCTTTAACCTTGCAGCACCTGTGAGGGAACTAGTGCCTACTGTGGAGAAGTTGGTGCTGGGCATCACAGTGAAGTTTCAGTGCCAATGGTGTAGACAGTGCCAAAGAGGAACACATTGGGCTTGATATTTCATCAGTCCCAAAGGAGTTGTTTTAGGCACTCTTAGAATAAACTAAACTGTAGGCATATTTTTCTGTTCTTAATTGCTCCCCAGACAGATCTGCACAAGCGAAGCAATTTGAGGGGCTGTGGGCATCACTCAGGCATGTCAAGAACTCATGCACAGCTGCGGATGGAATAGAGGCAGGGCAACCCTTACCTTTGCTGGACACCATGGGCACAGCCCACAGGGCTGATCCCCCAAGGGGGATAAAGATGAAGAAATGTGTGTGCGCGCGTGCATAAGATAAAACTAAAGTAAAACAAAACTGTTTTATTTAAATTAAATAAAACAAAACTATCAAAAAGTTTTAATTCTGTAATAAAGGTATGGGAGGAAAAATTTAAGGCAGTCCCTAACAACCAAAGGCACCAAAGGCTTGGAAGGAACCAAGGTGATTCACACTCTGCCTCTTCCCATGTATAGCCCTGTTAGGAGCCCACCAACTGCACAAGATGCAAAAGGAGGAACAATGGATAATTGGTTCTAGAAGGTTCCCAACTTTTATCTGTGCAAACACAGCTTCCACTGATGTGGGTGGGAGGAGCCCCACTTGAAAATTCCAGAGCTGCAACCCTTCACTTGTTCCTAGTCCAGTCACATGAACAGGTGTCACTGGACTATTCCCCAGGATACCTGAGGGTGCTGCCCATTCTGACAGTGCTGTGTGAAAGGAGGGCATCTCAGTGGCAGCCTGCTGGAGTGATAGTGGAGAAAATGAACCCCCGGAAGCAGAGCTTATGCTGTGTGTTAGTCCGGTTCCTGCAGGGGTGAGGTGCTACACTGCATCAGCATTGCACAATTACTTTTTCTATTTGTGGAGCCATGCTAGTGGCTCCATTAGTTAAGGCAGAGCTAACGTTCTGTATTGAGAGTTCCATTGACTTCAATGGAGTTCCCTTGGGCAAATTCCTCTGGCTTGCAACCCTGAAGTTGACGGGGTTTTCTCTGTGAGCATACACTTATAGTCACAGATGGCTGCATAGGACAGATATTGAGTATGCTAAGTATGTGCTTTGGTCCAATATTTCATGTTAGA
>QEPC01010134.1:129088-176564 GCA_003113815.1 Sphenodon punctatus | reverse complement strand
CCCAATTTTGCTCTCGAGCGCAGGCGCACCGCCCCGGAGCTTTCTGGCTGTGAGGGGAGGGGGAGTGGCAGCCCGGAGCCCTGCGGCAAAGTGCCAGGTGTTTTTTGTTTGTTTGTTTTTGTTTTCAGACTCGCGCTTTCTCCAAGAATTCCCCTCACCTTGAAAGTAAATTTAACTGTTTATGCTCCCTTAGGATCGCTGATTCTGTCAGACAAGCGGAGCTATTGCGGAGAGCGTCCTACCGGCTGAGGCAGATGAATTAGACTGAGGGACCGGGTAGCTCCTGGCACGCATACGCAGAAAAGAAATGATGTCATCTGCCTCCTATCGGCCATTAGCAGAGCTACCCAGCGGAGGAGGAGAAGGAGGTAAGAGGAGAATGAGATGGAGCAAAGGGGTCAGGGAATTGAAGACATCATCAGCCCAGACTTCTTTTCATTGGAAGATTTAAAGCAAGAGGTTAGGCATCTGTCAGGATGGTTAGGTACAATCCAGCCCTACTTAAGGGCAGAGGAAGGGACCAGACAGTCTTTTAAAGGTTTCTTCCAGCTCTAAGTTTCCATGCCCTCAGGAACTGCACTCCCACAACTACGGGGAAGGCACAGTTCTAGCCACCTAGAAATCAGTGGTAGGAGGCAGCAGTAGTAGAACCAAGGTACAGCTTACCATCCCATTGCTGTCACACAGCCTATAACTTCTATAGACTCTTCTAAACTTCCAGGCCTCATTCTAGGTAAGCCTCTTGCCAACGTCTTGTGTACCAGCTCCTCACCACAATAGCAGAGAAGTTACGGCAGCATTCATAGGGGAGGAATATGCAGCCATTAGTGGCACCAAAACATTCAGCAGCTCAACTGCTTCTCCCAGCGATTGCCCTCCAGCACACACATTTTGGTGCCTATGTATCTCAAGCTGTCCAAAACTGCATGAAAGGCAAGGTCCTCCAAGCAGGGTAGCCCTTGTTCTGCATCGGCACAGTGTCTAGTACAACAGGGCCCTAAGCCAGGACTGGGGCATGTAGATGCTGCTATAACAAAGAATCTAACCACCTGAATTGCCAACAGATGAACCCTATGGCTAGCTGCTGTTCTGGAGGGGATGACAATGCTATCCTGTGCTAGGCTGGAAATCACTATTGCTGGTGCATACACCAGTGACACTCAGCACCATACAGGCTCCAGGGATTTCAGCGGTCCTCTTGCAGAACCGAGGTCCAGATCATCTCTCCCTGGTACCCCTACAGTGACCCACCTAGAAGAGTCATTTTACCTCACTGTGCCCAGGAAGGCATGTTCCTCTCACACAGCTTTTCAAGATCCAGGCAAAGAATAAGGTTAGTGTAGTGCAGAAGGAGGTGCTGGAGTACCCAGTGGCTCCTACCCAGGCATGGAGAAAATGAAGGATGGATGGTCCAGAGTCTTCCCTATTCCCAGGGTCTCATGAATTTGGCACTGCTGCAATTGCAGTCCCTCTCTCAGAATTGCCTCTCTAAGTGCTGCAGGCCAGCCAAGACATTCACTGGGGTCAAGGGGCCTTCCAGCACAGCTGCCAAATGGCAGCAATCCACAACCTACCACCTCCCTTATTCCCCACCCACCCCCCCGCCCCACAGAAGAAAAGAACGCCTTCATCCCCCCCAGTTGAGAGAAGTGTGTAGTATTTGTGTTTAAGGTAAGACATGTCAAAACTGCTCGAAGAGCATGCCAAGACACTCATTTTCATTCAAATATTTGCAGGTTTTATTTTATGTGCATCTGGATTTTCTTGTTGTAGAACTTGAAATCACTTTTTGCAGAATACATGGGATGCTGCCTAAAACCACCCACTGTGGAGGAGACAGGAGAAAGGTTAGGTGTCCACATTCCAGTAGTTAGACCTCAGCTTTCACAATGTCTTACCTTCAGCCGAACGACATGAGGAATCTTCACCCCATTGAGGTAGCACTTGATCTGGGGAATTCCACTGCCAGCTGCAACAGGCTGGAAATGCAAGCGGAGGTGCTCTTTAATGGATTAATGCTCTGCCCCTAGCCACCCCACCCTGCAAACTCTGCTTCAGACCTCACCCTCACAGGCTACCTCCACTGCGAGAACCATTCTGACCACTGTTGCCAAAGCTGGAGTTTGTCTGGCAGATGGAGAAGGCAGCAGCAGCAGCTTCACAACTCCCTAGGGTTGGCATGGTATTTATTGGGGGCAGTTTTTCCCCAACCAGGGAAAAACTAATTAGTCCTAAATTAAGGCATTAATATTTTCTATTACCAAAACTGCTTAATCCACAGCAGACTGCAATGAATTACACATAGCTAAGTTTTAGTTACATTTTCAATCTGTGATTACCTAAGGCAGTAAGTTAAACTACAAATAAAAGGTAAACTCAATGGGTAATAGGGCTGAAATGAAGTCTTCAGAAATCTTCGGAATTCAGTGAAGATTACGGTATTTGGTTCGGAAAGTCAGAATTATGCAGTTCCAAGGATCAAGGCCATTATTCAGAAAACGTCAGAAACTTCAAAAACTGCTGCACACGTGGGGGAGTGTGTGTGTGGACATTTGAGCTTCTTCTGGAAATGAAACTTAGTGCCATATTTGGTAGGAGGGGGGTATGGGAGGGGACAGTTGAGTGATGGTAAGCCAGATGGCAAGTTTTGATTGGCTGGCCAAGCCAGATAGCAAGCTTGTGTTTGGCTGGTTAGGTAAAATAAAAGTGGCTGCAGCCATTTTGTCCATTCTCTTTGGTGAATTTGGCTGTACGCTAGTGTTGCTGAATCTGTAAATAATTGGCGGGGGGTGGGTGGGTGTTGACCTGGTATGGTTTAATCTGTCCAGTTCATAGGGCCACTGCTGGGGAGTGGGAGTTACGTTTACCTTTACCATGCCATGCAGTTTTTTTTAAAAAAATAAAAAAATAATTGGGTGCCACATTGCTTCTAGTTCTGCCTGCTGCTTGGTTGGTACTTGGCACCATGAGGCCAGAGTGAAAAGATTGCACCGGTGGCACCAGATTAGTGGGCATTTATACATCTTATTTTGGCCTGTATATGTTATAGAATCCATCTTGATTGACATGTGTGTAAAAGCAAATAAGTTGAGAACAGGTAACTCAGTTCTCAGTGAGTGTATTTTATGTAAGCCCCTTGGGCAACTTTCTTGTATTATATAAACTGTTGTTTAGAAGGCCAAGGCCGAACTAGAACGAGAATGTGTGGGAAGCTCCCTTATCAAGGGTAGTGATGGGGAGCTAGGAAGGACCCAGGCCAGCTGCAACTCGTAAATCTAACACATGCGCAGTGGGTTGCATAGTGGATTACATAATTGGTCACACATGCACATGATTAGTAGAGTGAACGTGTGACACCAGAATACTATAGAGTATAGTGATTAAGGCAGATGCGCAGGCAGATGAACTTCACTGTTGACCGCTTGGCAGACATGTCAGAGTGGGTGCAGCAGAACCTGGGGCCCACCCGAGGATCCTCCTGCAGCTGTGATTGGAGTTTCCAGCATGCACAAAGGGATGCGAGAGCTTGCTTTTACTGTTTGTATTTACTTTTACCTTTATGCTTTGTATATAATAAATCAGCCTTCTTGATCTCATTTGCCTGAGTCATCACTGAACTGGTCCAAAGAACACACAATTTCACTACAGATGGGGCTTGCCTTGTATAGGTGGACTGGATACACACAATGGAGGCTTTTTTGAGGGGTGTGGGGGAGGAAGAGATGTTTGGTGTCTTGTGTGTAGTTATGATGGCTGATGGTCTGGCTGGTGGTAACCATGGGGTCGCACACGGACCTCCCAAAAAAGCTTGTTGAATCTTGATCGATCATTGATGAGACGACCGTCTCATTGATGACCTCATCAAGCTATGGAACACCTTACTGACAGAGACGATTGATCAAGCGGCTCCCAGGCGTCCGTTGCCCAGGCGAAGGCTCCGCAGACCTCCTTGCTTTTCCGAGGAGCTGGGAATGCTGAAGCAAGAGGGGCGATGGTTGAAGCGGTGGCGGTGTTCTCGCGCTGAGGCCAACAGATTGCGACACAGAACTAGTTTACGAGCCTATGCTGTGGATACGAGGACGGCAAAGAGGGAGTTCTTTGCCGCCCTCACAGCGTCCACTAAATCCCATCCGGTGGAGCTGTTCTGGGTTGTGCGGGGGCTGGTCAGTCTGGCCTCCCTTAACCCTGGGGTTGAGTCATCATCTGCCCGCTGTGACCTTTTTGCGGATTATTTTGCGGAGAAAACGCTTGCATTCACCAAGTCCTTGATGCCGCACTTAATACAGTGGAGGATGTGAGGGTGTAGAAGCCCCGGATCGTCCGATTTTATGGGATCACTTTCAATCTGTTACACCTGCTGACATGGTGGAGGTGCTTGGGGCGGATTGAGCCACTTCTTGTGAATTAGATCCGTGCCCGTCCTGGCTGATTAAGAGCTGCCGGGAGACAATGGGGCCGTTGATGGCCGGGGTGGTCAACGCCTCCCTGCATGAGGGCAGAGTGCCGGGCAGCCTCAAGGAGGCGGTGGTGCGGCCTCTGCTCAAGAAACCATCGCTTGATGCTGATTCCCCTGCCAGCTATTGACCTNGTCAACGCCTCCCTGCATGAGGGCAGAGTGCCGGGCAGCCTCAAGGAGGCGGTGGTGCGGCCTCTGCTCAAGAAACCATCGCTTGATGCTGATTCCCCTGCCAGCTATCGCCCTGTCTCTAACCTTCCCTTTTTAGGGAAGGTTATTAAACGGGTAGTGGCTGAGCAGCTCCAGGGGCATCTTGACCGCGTCCATTATCTTGATACTTCTCAGTCAGGCTTTCGTCCGGGTCATGGCACTGAGACAGCACTTATGGCCTTGGTAGATGACCTCCGCCGTGAAAAGGACTGGGGTCGTTCGACCCTATTGTTCCTGTTAGATCTGTCGGCTGCATTTGAGACCGTTGACTATGAGATGTTGGTGACGCGCCTGCGGGACAGTGCGGGGTGGGCGGGATCGTTCTTGAATGGCTCCGCTCATTCCTGACAGGGAGAACTCAGCGGGTGGTACTCGGTGACTGTTTTTCATCATACCGAGACCTCCTGTGTGGGTTCTGTCTTGTCCCCTCTCCTGTTCAACATGTTTATGCAGCCACTCGGTGAGGTGTCATCAGTATGCGGATGACACCCAGATGTACCTCTCATTTTCAACTGACCCAGGCCCAGCTGTCTCGGTGCTTACCCGGTGTTTGGCAGCTGTGGGGGACTGGATGAAGGCTAATCAATTGCAACTGAATCCTGACAAGACGGAGGTGATGTTAGTGGGTAAGTCAGTGGATGTGACGGCTCCCTCGATTGATGGTATCTGTCCTCCGCTGACTTCCCAGGGGGTGCTCCTCAATGCGCAGCTCCGCCTGGATCTCCAGGTGGAGGCTGTGGCGAGGAGTGTCTTCCACCAGTTACATCTGGTGTGGTGGCTTTGGCCGCTGATTTTGGCTCCGGACCTGGCCCCGATCATCCATGCTTTTATTACCTCAGTTAGACTACTGTAATGCGCTCTATGTAGGGCTACCTATGGTGATGGCTCAGAAGCTGCAGATGCGGAGGCCCAGCTCTTGGTGGGGCTGGGTCGCCAAGAGCACATTACACCAGTGCCCCGATCTCTGCACTGACTGCCAATAGTCTTCCGAGCTTGAGTCAAAGTGTTGTTTTTGACCTATAAAGCCTTACACGGCCTGGGCCCTGCCTACTTGCGTGACCGCCTCACTCCCCGGGTTCTGGACCGGCCCCTCCGGTTATCCGGGGGCACCTTGTTGGAGTTCCCTCGGGTTTCCCGGGGGGCCACGCAGGATAAGGCGTTCTCGGTGGCTGCGCCGCGCCTCTGGAATTCCCTTCTGGTGGGGGCCCACCTGGCCCCGGACCTCCCAACTTTTCGTAAGAATTGCAAGACCTGTCTGTTCCGTCAGGCATTTGGCAAGGGAGAGGGGTGATGGGTGAGATGGAGTATGGGAATTGGAGAAGGGTGTGGTGGGTTGTGTTATTATTGTCATTTATTGAGGGATAGATTTTAATGGTTTTATTGTATTTTACTGTATCTCATATTCATTGTTGTTAGCTGCCCCGGGCTGCCTGCAGCAGGAGGGGCGGGATACAAGTTTCCTAAATAAATAAATACAAAATCAATTTGATTTGCTTCCTAATGTAGTCTTTTGACTTTCTTTGGTGGGGCACCCCAGTCTAACTCACTCCCACCCACCCTGAGCTTCAAGCCTTGCACATTCATGGGGCAATCTTGGGGGTGGGGGAAATTTACTGATCACATACCCTTTTGGTTTTTTAATTACATGGTGGTGGTGATGGTGTTTTTTGTACTGGCTTCTGTTCTGTCTCTCTCACTCTGTCTTTCATCCTGCTGGCATGCACAACAGGGGGAGGAAGGGCTGCATGTGTTTTTGTGCACCCTGACTGGCAATTAAGAGGGAGGGGGAAGGAGGATGGGGTGGATGAGTTGTTGTGCACACCCTGATTGGCTAGGCAATTAAACTGCTGCAGCTGCTGCACATGGCAACACCTGCTGAGGCACTAAGCTGGTGTCGAAGAGTTCCAAAGTTTCTGAAGTTTTCCAAAGTCCGAAGCTTCGTAAAGAGTGCCAACGTGCCTCTGAGTACCTGGATCGACTATTTAGAACTTCAGAATTCAGTCCAAGTACCCGGAAGTACTATTTACTTCAGCTCTAGTAATAGTAACTTAATACTTAACTTTTGAATGCCCATATATATTTTGTTTTGGCATTCTACTATTTTTGAAGAAAGTTAAATATAGTAAAAATCAATATTTTATAAGCCAAAGTCAAACATTATATGAAACACCACCACAAATGTAGAGCTCTAGGCTTGAAACAATGAACAACCAGAAGTACAGAGGGAAAAGATGCTTCAGCAGGAGAGCTGAACTGGAGAGCTCACCTGGAACTGCCCCGCTTCCTCCCCCACCTTCTTGAAGTGGCAGTTAACACCACTTGCTGTGACAGGTAGCTGCCAAAGGCTGTGGGTCATTTAGTAGCCATTTGTGGTTGGAGGAGTGGGGGCATATATCTTTGGCTTGTGAGAAGGGAGAGCATGCCACAACCCCTCTGTCAGAGGGCGCCCCCCCCGCGGAGCGGTAGGCGGGCGGGCCGGCGCGCGCCCGCAATAAGCGGGCGGGTGTCTAGGCCAGCTGTGGGTTGAGCGTGCTGGCTGCGGGGGGGCGGGGCACTGCCTCGCTCTTAGCGGCGGCCCCGCCCCTACGCTGGGCACGCTGAGGTAATCACTGGAATTGAAGGCAGGCGGGGGACCCCGCCCGGCCTGCCACAGCTGGGTCTCACACAGGGGCCTATAAAGGTTGCCGGCAGGGCCTGAAGCCCCTGCCGGTAATCGTGTTCGAGAGACTGGCCCCTTGGTTTTGCCTGGAGATCTGAACTTGCCTGTGGACTTCTGGAAGAGTGATTGTAGTTGTAATTGAACTCCCTTTGTATTCCCCTCCCCTGTGTGATCATCGTGCGAAGTGAGGAGAGAGTGGGTGAGTGTTTGGTTGTGAAGAGTGCTTTTGTCTTGTCTAGATTGCTTGGAGGTGTACCCCCTTGAACCCCCGCCCCACCTTCCCCTTTTGCTCTTGGGATCCTAGCTCAGTTATCCTTCATCAGCCCCCGTGTAACGTTGTCTGCTCCTACCCCTCGCCTCTGTTCCCCCCAGATCCTTAACCCCTGTGCCTTTCACTTGTCCCCTCCCCTGGCCCTGTTTTCCCTTCCCCCCTATTCCCTCACTGACATTCACGGTGCCCAGGGTCCTGTGTATTTCCCTGAGAGAGTGGGTCTTGTGTCTACTGTTTGTCCCTCCCTTCTTCCCTCTGGGGCAATTGGTTGCTCTCGTAGTCCCTATGATGATTCGGGTTGCCTTCTAACTAAGAGGGAAAGCCCACCTACCAACCTGAGGGACCATTTACTAACCCAGAGAGATTCGTTCCTACGAGACTGCCGCCCCTTTCCAGGGAGAGGGTTCCTTGTGGTTATTCCATCCCGCACGTGCCTTTCCCTTCCTTCCTGCTCTTTTCCCCCCCTTTACCGTGACAGAATTACCGGCACCCCCCCCCATCCCTTTTTTTTTGTTGTTGTTTAGATTATTTGGAATAATGACTTCTGAGGAAGAAGTGCAAAAATTACTGCACGCAGTACAATCCTTAACTATGGAGGTAAGGGACTTACGGGAGGAAAATAAGGAGCTTAGGACAAGATATAGGGATCTCCAGGATTCCATGGGGGGAACCTCAGTATCCTTGATGGAGGAGGAGGAAAGCCCCAAGGGGGCAGCCGCTCCTCAGTTCCCTACCTCCCCTGTCCCATTCCCTCGAGAACCAAAGGCTCCCCGCCCTGATAAATTTTATGGGGATAGGAAGGCCTGTCAGGGATTTTTGGCATTATGCAAGCTAACCTTTCAAACCCAACCCCTTACCTACGACTCTGATCAAGCCAAGGTCGCGTATATTGTGGGGTTGTTAGGGGGTGTGGCCTTGGATTGGGCTACCCCTCTTTTGGCTGCGGATGACCCCCTCTTGCATGATTATGCAGGTTTTCTGAAGCAATTCTGCTTCCTGTTCGATTACCCTCACAGGGTTAGGGATGCAGAACAAACTATTCTGCATCTCCGACAGGGTAAGCTGCCTTTATTGGACTACATTACCCAGTTTCGTAAATTGGCCTTTGACCTAGGCTGGAGTGATCCCGCCCTCCGGGCATTATTTCGGCAAGGCCTTAATGATGAAATTAAGGACCAGTTAGCTTGCTTTACTGCCACCCCCACTACTTTGGAGGAAATGGTTGTAACCTCTTTACAAATAGATGAGCGCCTCACGGAACGGAGGCGTGAACGAAGGCGGGACCAAGGGTGGGGGATGAGATCCTGGGGACCCCGGAGTGCCGCAGTACCCCCCTCGACCCCCTCGAGTTCAGGGGGTCCGGAGCCTATGCAAATAGGAGCTCTACGAGGCCCCCTTACCCCTGAGGAGAGGGAACGGCGTCGTCAGTGTCGTCTTTGCTTTTATTGTGGTGCAGGAACCCATTTCTCACGTGAGTGCCCTGTTAAACCAACTCGTCCCGGGGGAGCGGGAAACGCCAGGGACCGGGAGGCAGGGGGAGCCTCCCGGTAATATCCTGTAGCCCCCTTTCTCGCGTCGGTTCAATGTCCCCTGCCATGAACCTATTTAGTATTCCCCTTAGTTTGCAGTGGTCGCCTCCTCAGTCCTTGATTGTTAGGGCGCTGGTGGACTCGGGGGCTTCTGGGAACTTCTTGGACGCCACCTTTGCCTCTGCCCACAGAATCCCCCGACAAACCCGGTCCTCCATAGAAACGGTCCAAACTATTGATGGATCTCCCCTTTCATCAGGCCCGCTACTTACCTGCTCCAACCCTTTACAATGTACCATTGGTTCTCATATAGAAACGATCCAACTGGACATTATCTCCTCCCCATTTTTCCCACTGGTCCTTGGGTTACCTTGGCTCCAATCCCATAACCCTGTCATTGATTGGGTTACTAAAACCCTCCAATTTACCTCCCCAGGGTGTGCATCCCACCTTATTCCTTCCCCCTCTTCCCGGGTCATTGCTCCCCTAACCGTCGCCCCTCTGGCGGACCCCTCCATTCCCCCTCCATACCGTGACCTAGCTTCAGTTTTCAGTAAATGTGAAGCCGCGGAACTCCCCCCGCATCGATCTTACGATTGTCCCATTGATCTTATTCCCGACAGGGAACCCCCGTATGGTCGTATTTACAATCTATCTCCAGGGGAGACCGAAGCTCTTCGAACCTATATTAATGAAAGTCTAGCCAAAGGCTTTATTCGACATTCCACTTCCCCTGCAGGGGCCCCCCTGTTCTTTGTTCCCAAGAAGGAGGGGGACCTCCGACCTTGTATCGATTATCGGGGATTAAATCAAATCACGGTAAAAAACAGGTATCCGCTTCCCCTTATACCTGAGCTCCTTGGTAAATTACCAGGTGCTACCATTTTTACTAAATTGGACCTCAGAGGCGCCTATAATCTGGTTAGGATCAAGGCGGGGGATGAATGGAAGACGGCATTCCGCACCAGGTTTGGGCACTTCGAGTACTGCGTGATGCCCTATGGACTTGCTAATGCCCCGGCTACTTTTCAGCATTTTATTAACGATATCTTAAGGGACTTATTGGACCTCTATGTTATAGCGTATCTAGACGATATACTAATCTTTTCTACTTCCCAGGAAGAACATGTCATCCATGTCCGGACTGTCCTTTCACGTTTGCTAAAACACCATTTATATTGTAAGATCGAGAAATGCGTGTTTCATGCTTCTTCCGTCCCCTTTTTAGGGTTCATTGTTTCGGCCGAAGGCATTCACATGGACCCTAGTAAGTTGGAAGCCATTAACCAATGGCCTGCTCCCACAACGGTGAAGGCATTGCAACGATTCCTTGGTAGTGTAAACTACTACCGCCAATATATTCCCCACTATGCTGACCTTACCAAACCCCTTACATCTTTACTAAGAAAAGGGGTAAGTTATATATGGGGAGCCCCCCAGACAACTGCCTTTCGCCTTTTGAAGCAAGCCTTTATGTCTGCGCCATTGTTACGTCACCCCGATGTCACCTTACCTTTTATTGTAGAAGCGGATGCCTCTAGCGTGGCCATCGGTGCTGTGCTAACCCAGGCGGTGGGTTCCACTGGGTGCCGCCTCCCTTGTGCCTTCTACGCTCGCCAATTAACCCCCGCCGAACGAAACTATCCTATACTGGATAAAGAATTGCTCGCCATCAAGGCAGCTTTCGAAGCATGGCGCCATTTCCTAGAAGGGGGCCTCCACCCGATCTTAGTTTATACGGATCACAAGAATTTGGCCTATCTCCAATCAGCTCGCATCAATAATGCTAGACATGCTAGGTGGGCACTTTTCTTTGCCCGCTTCTGTTTTTCAATCCAATATCGTCCAGGGGCCCAAAACACCATGGCCGATGCCCTCTCCCGGTATCATACGCCCATTGACCGAGAGGGGGATCTACAAGGACCCATATTACCCTCTCGGGTATTCGCAGCCACCTTCCCCTCCCTGACCCAACTTAAGGCTGTAAGTCAGAGAGACATACCAGCTCCTGATTACCATCACAAACAAGGTCTATATTACTACAAGGGGAAGGTGGTGATTCCCCCCAAGTATAGACCCCAGGTTATGTGGGCACACCATGACTCCCCCCTTGCAGGACACCCTGGGTGCCAAAGAACCTTCACGTTGATTTACAGAACCTTCTGGTGGCCCACTCTGCGTAAGGATGTGGAACGATACGTCCAGGGATGTTCAACGTGCGCCCGGACGAAGACCCCTCGGACCCTACCGGTAGGTCTTCTACAACTTACAGAAAGTCCTAGGGGGCCCTGGCAAAAGCTCGCGATGGACTTCATTGTTGGGCTCCCGAACTCCACAGGTTATGATTCCATCCTGGTCGTGGTTGACTATTTCACGAAAATGGGACACTTTATTCCTTGTAAAGGATTGCCTTCGGCCCCGCTCACGGCCAAGCTCCTCCTTAAAGAAGTGGTCCGATTACATGGGCTCCCTAAAGAAATTGTTTCTGACCGGGGCCCTCAATTTATTTCTCGTTTTTGGAAGGCCTTCTTCTCTCTTCTACAGGTGAAACTTAGCCCGACGACGGCATATCACCCCCAAGCCAATGGACAGGTCGAACGGATCAACCAGCACATAGAGCAATACTTACGTTGTTTCTGTGCCTATCTCCAAGATGACTGGGTAGAACAATTACCACTTGCCGAGTTTACCTATAATAATGGGCCCAATGCATCCCTAGGGAATTCTCCCTTCTATGTCTCCTATGGCTTCCATCCCCCCCTTTGCTTTCCAGACGCGTCCTCTACGTCCGTTCCTGCTGCAGGAGCATTGGTTCGCAGCATCCATGAGATCCAACGATTAGCGCTCCGACATTTACAGGAGGCCCGTTCTCGATACAAGGTTTCAGCTGATAAAAGGAGGCTCCCTGCACCTTCCTATCAGGTAGGGGATCTTGTATGGGTAAAAAGACGTCATTACCCTTCCTTGCGCCCCTCATCCAAACTTGATGACGCGTATATGGGTCCCTTTCCCATTGCCCGTAAGCTAAATACCGTCACGTACTCTGTACGGTTGCCTACCCATATGCGCTTCCACCCTTCGTTTCACGTTTCCCTTCTGAAAAAGGCGCAGGCCCCTTTTTACCCCTCCCAACGGACCGCCCCCGCTCCCCCCGTATTGGGCCCTGAGGGGCCTGAATACGAAGTTCGGGCTATCTTGGACTCCCGTATTTTTGGCTCACGCCTCTATTATCTTGTAGATTGGAAAAACTATGGCCCTGCTGAGCGTTCCTGGGAGCCGGCCGCAAGTATTCACGCCCCTCGTCTGCTCCGTCGCTTTCACCTCCGCCACCCCTCCAAGCCGGGGCTCCGGGCTGTGGTGGGGGGGGGTTTGGACGGGGGGGTACTGTCAGAGGGCGCCCCCCCCGCGGAGCAATAAGCAGGCGGGTGTCTAGGCCAGCTGTGGGTTGAGCGTGCTGGCTGCGGGGGGGCGGGGCACTGCCTCGCTCGTAGCGGCGGCCCCGCCCCTACGCTGGGCACGCTGAGGTAATCACTGGAATTGAAGGCAGGCGGGGGACCCCGCCCGGCCTGCCACAGCTGGGTCTCACACAGGGGCCTATAAAGGTTGCCGGCAGGGCCTGAAGCCCCTGCCGGTAATCGTGTTCGAGAGACTGGCCCCTTGGTTTTGCCTGGAGATCTGAACTTGCCTGTGGACTTCTGGAAGAGTGATTGTAGTTGTAATTGAGCTCCCTTTGTATTCCCCCTCCCTGTGTGACCGTCGTGCGAAGTGAGGAGAGAGTGGGTGAGTGTTTGGTTGTGAAAGCGCTTTGTCTTGTCTAGATTGCTTGGAGGTGTACTCCCTTGAACCCCCGCCCCACCTTCCCCTTTTGCTCTTGGGATCCTAGCTAAGTTATCCTTCATCAGCCCCCCGTGTAACGTTGTCTGCTCCTACCCCTCGCCTCTGTTCCCCCCAGATCCTTAACCCCTGTGCCTTTCACTTGTCCCCTCCCCTGGCCCTGTTTTCCCTTCCCCCCTATTCCCTCACTGACATTCACGGTGCCCAGGGTCCTGTGTATTTCCCTGAGAGAGTGGGTCTTGTGTCTACTGTTTGTCCCTCCCTTCTTCCCTCTGGGGCAATTGGTTGCTCTCGTAGTCCCTATGATGATTCGGGTTGCCTTCTAACTAAGAGGGAAAGCCCACCTACTAACCTGAGGGACCATTTACTAACCCAGAGAGATTCGTTCCTACGAGACTGCCGCCCCTTTCCAGGGAGAGGGTTCCTTGTGGTTATTCCATCCCGCACGTGCCTTTCCCTTCCTTCCTGCTCTTTCCCCCCCCTTTACCGTGACAGACTCTTTGAGATGAGGCGTTACAGGCATGGGTGGAATGTGGGAGGTTGGTGGAGGGTTAATGTACGTTTCAATATAGTAGGAAGTAGCATCTGGAAATTAATTTGTGTTTTAATGGAAATTTGTATGGTCAGGCTGGGAATGGTAGGGTGGAAGGGAATTTGGTATTAACAACATCACTTGGTAAAAGCAGAAGGTGGTATGGGCTGGAGAATGGGAAACTCCTGTGTATGAGACACATAGAAGTGGGGATGGGAACTGGTATAGGATTTTGGTGGGGGCGGGATGTTGAAGTGTCTTATTGACTTTAATTTAAAAAATATATATATACTGTAAGCCACCATGAGCCCTCAGAAAAAGGTGGGGTATAAATCTAACTAAATACATACTGGAACAGACCAATGGTCCGTTCAGTCCACCCTCCTGTCTTGACAATGGTCACCTTTGGTCACTTCAGAGACGTACACACAGGTCTTAATGGAGCAATCCACTTTCTATTTACTCCCAGTTCCTGTCAGAGGTTTCGTCACTTGACAGACAGTTTATGGACTTATCCTCTAAGAATTTATCCAATCCTTTTTTAAACCCAGTTACACTATTGGCCTTCACAACATCCTCTGGGAACAAGTTCCACAAGTTAATTGTATGTTGTGTGAAAAAGTACTTCCTTTTATTTGTTTTAAACCTGCTGCCAATTAGTTTCACTGAATGTCCCCTCATTCTATTACTATTTGAAATGGGTAAACAACAGCTCCCTATTTTGTTGTCCAAAACCACTCATGATTTTGTAGAATCGTATCCTATCCACACCCTCCCCTTTCCCTCATTAGTTTTCTCTTCTCTAAGCTGAATAGCCCTAACTACTGAGCGTCTCCTTATACGGAGAAGCGAAGAATGAAGCAAAGACTTTATTTAGCTTTCCTGCAATTGCTTTGTCTTCCTTGAATGCCTCCTTTCCCCCCTGCATCATCCAATTCCTCCTCTTTGTTTGCTAGAGGTATGTAAATTGCATTGCTTAAAACTGCCAGATTCAGAAACTTAAATTTTGTTCAAGGGAGCCAAAGCAACAATAGGACAAAGTTTAGGTTCAGGCTGAGGTTCTTTTTTCCTTATTTCCTTTTATTAAAGGAAAACAGACCATATTACCAAAGTGTTAAATATTTTTCAGTAGTTTTATTATTGTCCTTTTTAATTTTATATTTCCCATTTACCCAGGAAAAACTGGGAAAAACCTAGTTAAAAACCAAACAAAAAACTAAAGTGTATTTACCAGTGCCCTGTCCAAAGCTAGTTTTTCCTGGGAAATTGCTAACCCTGCCATTGTCTCAGCTTCCTGAAATTCGAATACTGGCATGGAGTAGCACAAGGGTCAGTCCCTCCACTCCCCAAAGTCAGATTAGGCTTAAGCAGACATGGCAGAAATCCTGGAGTGGGACTGGCTAGGCTCAGTCTGCTCCCTCAAGCAATAGCAGAAATCAAGGCAGAGAGGTTAAGGTGAAACCAACCTCCAGACACTACCTCCAAGCATTTAGGAAAGGAACACCCCTCACCTCCACAAAGCCTTTGCCACTGCACATTCCACACTATCTTCACACAGGCAGCCGACTGAAGATAGAGCACTTGGGATGGGGGTGGAGGTCCCTGGTGCAAAACACAGAATGGGGCTCCTGGCCACCCTCCCAGCATCAGGAGAGAACTGCACCAGGAAGCATGGGCCCCCTAGGTTCATGGACATCCCCTGTCCCTATTATAGCTACACCCTTGGGCTTGGGGGTTATTCTTAAATCCCAGAGATGTTCTGTACTAAGTGTGCAAGAAACAAAGCCAACCACAAGGACTGAAAATACAACGCTATCTAATAGCAGAAAAATAATACCCAACGTGAGATATACACTATATAGAATAGTAAATACTGTGTATTGTGCTCAAACAGACCACAGATGAATACTAAAACCTATGGATGTAAACAAATAATCATGTTAGAATAAACAACTACAATCGTAAACGAAGGATGTTCTGGGACTGAAAATGACACAAAGTGGTACTAAAATAATCCTATGATGGTTTTAAGAACCAGTCCAACCATGGTCAATATACTCTTGAGGTAGTCCAGCACAGTTAGTAATCCAACTAAGTCTGTAAGTTCCCAGGTGATGTACTCGTTTCATAAACCTTCTTCAAGACAGCAAGCTAAGCTGACATCAGGGAATCTTCATCCTATTTTAACTGTAAAAACCATATATCAAAACATATTCAAATCCATGTACAATTTCATAGTATCAATACATCGTGCCTCTTATAAAACCCATGTAAACACCTACTCACAGATAATCTTATTCACTCATCAGGGTATACTCTCCCCCCCCACCCCCAATTCAGCAACATCAGGTTCTACGAGATTTTCTCTGTATGTATAAAATTAAATTATGTACTTGTTTAGTCATAAAGGAGACTATCCTTTAGAGTTTTGTGGATTACAGAACTGCTGTTAAGCCTAACAGCATTGAAGATTCCCGAACATCAAATTGGCTTGCTGTCTTGAAGGAGGTTTATGAAACGAGTACATCACCTGGGAACTCATAGACTTTGTTGGATTACTAACTGTGCTGGACTACTTCAAGATTATATTGACCATGGTTGAATTTTTTCCTTAGAACTATAATGGGATTATTTTAGTACCACTTTATATGGCATTTTCAGTCTCAGAACATCCTTAGTATTGTAGGTTGTTTACAGCTGTTTATTGTGACATGATTATTTGTTGACATCCATAGGTTGCAGTATTTATATGTGATCTATGTTTATGTTTGAGCACAATACACAGTATTTACTATCCTATATAGTGTATATCACACATGTTGTTGAGTATTATTTTTCTACTATTAGTCTTGTATTTTCAGTCCTAGTGGTTGGTTTTGCTTTTTTATTGCTTCAGGATTTGCCCTTTTTTTTTTTTGTTGCTTTTTGCCTGTATTAAGTGTACACCATGGTCTGCAAGCTCCACAATAGAATCCCAGCCATGCAAGCTTTCCCAGAAAAAAAAGCAGATGCCAACCTCTTTAACTGAGGAAATCCTGCTACAGGTCAACACACATTGCAAGAAACTCCTCTCCCAAGGCTGCCAAAGGACTAAAAGCTACAGGGTTCTTAATTCATTTAGGGCATTCACACCACCCCCTCCCCAACCAGAAAAAGCCAACATGGAGCAAAGTTCAAAATCCGCCGCTCCACAGGCAGCCAATGCAGAGAACGCAGGGCGGGTATAGCATAATCACGGCTGCCCAAACCAGAAAGCAGCTGTGTTGCAGCATTCTGAACAAGCTGCAAGCGACGGATAAGCACTGACAGTAGCCCGTAGAAGAGGGAATTACAAAAATCAAGCCTCAGTCCCCAGGGCAAGGGTGACTGTGGCAAGGTTAGCCTGGGATAAATAAGGGTATAAATAAGGGCATAACACCTGGAGTTATATGGACAGAGTAATCAAAAATGACACCCAAGTTCTTTACCTTACGCCCACTACTTCCACCCAGATCCCATCCACATTCAGGGGCCCGAGGGAGTCAAGGGCATCCTCATATTGGCTACCCCTTCTCACCACCATCACCTCAGTTTTTCCCAGATTGAGCACGAGGTAACTTCAGTGCATCCAGGTGGCTAGATCATTCAAGTATTCCTCCAAGGCAGAGGTCGAGTCGGCAGAGCTTACAGGGCAAGAGATGTACAGTTATGCATCATCAGCGTACTGATACTCAACACTGTTCTATCACCCGAGGCTCAGGGCAGCTCACAATAAATGTATAAAATATAAATTAAACACCCACAAAATGAAACTTCCCCCCAATCTATCCCTGCCCATTAAATGCCTAAGCAAATAGTTTTACGCTGCCTCCAGAAGACATTCAAACTAGGGCTTACGCGAACCTCCAAGAGAAAGGCGTTCCAAAGCTTTGGGGCAGCTACCAAGAATGCATCTCAGAGCCCAAGTCGTATGAAACTGGGCCAATGATGGAACCTGCAAGAGGACACTCTTGTCAGATCTTAAGGGCTGCGAAGGGACATAAGGAGAAAGGTGATCCTTCAGATATGTAGGGCCCAAGTCATTTAGGGCTTTAAAAGGTCAAAACCAGCACCTTGAGTTGTTCCCAGAACGCTATAGGCAATCAGCGCAAACTCTTAAGCACTGGTGTAAATGTGCTCCCATCCCATCAAGAGGCAGGCCACTGCATTCTGCACCAACTGCAGTTCCCGAACAGTCTTCAAGGGCAGCCCCATATACAGCACACTGCAGTAGTCCAGTCTCAAGGTAATAAAGGCATGTATAACAGTGGCCAAATCCACGTTGGAGAGAAAGGGATGCAGTCTTCTCACCAGATGGAGTTGGTGAAAGACATTCCTGGCCACAGCCACAACCAGATCCTCAGCTGTGCCTAGAAGGTCAAGAAGCATCCCAAGGCTATGCACCTGTGTAGCAAGGGGAGGTCAGACCCCATCAACGATGGAAGTCCCAATCCCCCATCCCATGCCACAGGGCCAGCCAACCATCACCTCCTCAGTCTGGTCTGGATTCAGCTTCACACGCTATAGTTCCCAACAGCAGCCAGGCACTGAGTAAATACTGAGACTGCAGGTTCTGGGCCGGACGAAAAGGATAAGTAGATGTATTTATTTATTTTATTTTATTTTATTATATTTATATGCCGCCCCCCATGCCTACGGCATCTCGGGGCGGCTTCCAACATAATATAAAACAATTTTTTTAACATAAAAAGTCTACAACATCTTAATTAAAACAAATTTAAAACACCCCTCACAGAAATTCACACACACACCCCACCCTCCCCTCCGAAGGCCTGGGCGAACAGTCAAGTCTTACAAATATGTCTAAAGGCCAACAGGCCCGGGGCCAGGTGAGCCTCCTCCGGGAGGGAGTTCGTTCCACAACCGCGGCCCGACCACCGAGAACGCCCTCTCCATTGTGGCCCCCCGTCTTACACGGGGGACCTCCAGAAAGGCACCCCCGGTGGACAGAAGGGATTTGGGTGTCATCACATATTGAAGCCAATGCACCCCAAATCTACACACGAACTCACCCAGGGGCCTTAGATACATGTTGAACAGGAGGGAAGACAGGATGGAACCCTGCAGAACTGCACAAGGGAGGGGGAAGGGGGAAGAAGAACAGTCACCCATCACCACCTGCTGAAGCTTCCCTAACAGGAATGAATGGAGGCACTCTAGAGTCAGCCCGCTAACCCCTGCCAGGTCCCGCACCTCATGGTCAACTGTATCAAAGGTTGCCGAAAGACCTAAAAGGATCAACAGGGTACAATAGCTCCTGTGAATCTCCAGCAAAGTCCATTGACCAATGCCACAAGCACGGTCTCAGTGCTATACCCAGGACAAAAGCCAGACTGACATGGGTCCAGGAATCCGATTGCATCTAGATGTCTTTGCAGCTTCCTGGCAGCCACCCATTCAATATCCTTCCCTAAAAAAGGAACGTTCCCAAAAGCCTGCCCAAGGATTCAGCGTCACAACTTGATCAGGCCATGTACAGAGCAGCCGTCAAAATCAGTGGGTGTATCCCCCAAAGAGTTCTGGAATCTGATTAGCTTCATAAGTCTCTGGGGACAAATCAACCTAACTGGTCCACTACCCCAACAGGGGCTAAGGATTGCAGGGACCCAGACAGCAATGATCCGACTATGACAATGGTGTCTTAACACCCCCAATAATTGGAGCCCTATTATCCAGGCCAGTGCAAAATAGTACGCCCAACGTGTGTCCCACCTCGTGCACTGGGCCAGATATTATCTAGGATAGGTCCATGGTTGCTATGCAGGCCATGAAATACCACTCTGGTCCTAAAAAGGTCAGCCTCAGCATGGATGTTGAAGTCACCTAGAACAATAAGTCTTGGAGTCCTCAACACCATCTCTGAGACCAACTCAGTCAGTTCAGTCAGGGAGTCTGGTGTGCAGCAGGTGGATGGGGTGTCAGTACACCAGCAGAATCTCCAATCTACCCTGGGCCTCAAACGCGAGGTGGGCACACTCCATATTGGACAAGTTCAGCACTGGATACCTTCGACAGGCTAGATGTTCCCTCCAAATCATCACCACTCTGCCCCCTCGACCTCCAGCTCGAGGCTGATGCTGCACAGAGTGTACCTGGCTGGCACCAACTGAGCCAATACAGACCCAGGTGCAACAGCCAGTCAGGTCTCTATGATACAAGCAATGTCAGTGGCTTCATCCTGAATAAGATCAAAGATGACCGCTGTTTTATTCACCACCAATCGTATATTAATCAGCTGCAATGACAGATAGGGGGTCCCCACTTGATTTGACCCCTATATATCCCAAGACAGGAGTGGAGAGGGACAGGGGGAAGAGGCACCCATTGCCTCCCCCTGTACCCACACCCTGGAGAAAAATGATCACAATCCTACCCCTTGGGTTGACCGTTTTCATAATGTTCATCATCCCCAGGGGCTGAAGAAAACCAGGGTGTGCGCCCCAAACCCAATATCCACAGAGGCAAAAAGGTCAGGCAATAAGGCAGGGAACAACTACCCCTCACTCCTGCTCCCTTGTCTCTCACACAAGGGAGTCCCAGCCTCGGAAAATTCTCCTATCTGCTACCTGGTAAAACAACCCCCAACCTTCACCCTCACCGAGGGGCCTGGGCAGTACCCAAATCCCATCACCCTCTACATTCAAACAACCCCCACTCTATTATCTATATTATTGCCACCTCCATTCTTGCTGCCTCTGGCACTGCCAAAGGGCAATGCCAAAGGGCGCCCCATGGTGTCCCCCTTCGACAGCACCTGCCCCCAGACAGGCTTGGGGGCCTTTTATGCTGATGCGCAGGCTGGAGGGGTCCATGGCTGCTGCTGGCATTGTGCTCTCCCATCTGTCTGCCTGCGCCTTTCCTATATGCATAAGGAGGAAATGCTGGGAAGCTGGCTAGGCTATACAGAGCCCCAGCCCAATCAAGAGAGCTCAGTCAAGAGAGCTCAGGCAGAGTCACACATCATCCCCCGAGCAGGTGAGGTGGACACAGTTGAAGCCCATGCCAACTTCCTCTGTCAGAAGGGCAGGTCAGTGCTGCAAGAGCATCTTGTAGGGGAAGCCATCCTAGGTTCCTTTCCATGCTGGCTTCCCCAGCTCTGCGATGACGTGAGATCACCCTCAAAAGAAACCTTGTGTCCAGGTACATCCTGCAAGGAGACGCTGCTCCAAAACCCCAACCACCATGAGTGGACAGGAGGCCTGAACTGTGACTCCAGTCCAAGGATTATCAGAGAGCCCCAATGCTCTCAGCTGCTCACAGTGGAAACACATCCATTGCCAGAAAGAGAATACCACTTGCTTATCATCTTGTGTTAAATTTGCCACAGATAATGGAACTGAAACACAAAGGACATTTGTACTTTTGAGCGGGGGAACCAAAAATGGAAACTAAGCCCATGATGGCAGGTGTGCGTGCATGACCTCTACCACCCCAAAGTTATGTAAGACTAGAATTCCAGTAAGCCACTAAATATTGCAGTCCTGGTTGTTAAGCCATAAGCTTTGGTATCAAACCAATACGCACATCATGCCCCAGCAGAGCTTCCAACAACATGTGGATGCTGCATAGACAAACAAGTTGCCCCCACCCAACACAGGGATGTTCCAGACTTACCTCAATGAAAGCAACAATAATGGAGCCGACCATCACAAAACTTGCATTCATTGTGGCCCAGAGCAGCAACGAGAAAGACAAACCCCCAGTCTCTGTGAATTTGTCAATATCTGAGAGGCATGGTCAGGAAATACAACAGCAGTCACAGAACAAATGAACCCTTTCCCCTGCACCCAGCGTGGAATATGCTGACACAGAGAGACTGAGTAGAACTGTAACAGTTCATATTCATGGCAATTATTGCCATTTTTTGGACAGCTATCTGAATGATTTCTGCAACCAAAACAGATTTGTAGAGCCATTTTATTGGTCACATTGTTTGTGTTACTTTATTTCGGGGCTTCTGTGCTTGTGCAATAGGACAAAATATTTCGGGGCTTCTGTGCTTGTGCAATAGGACAAAATAACCAAACCAAAACCTCTGAAGTGGATATCTGGAAAAGCAGGGATGAATATTGGCTTTTAATTAGCACATGTAAATTCATCATTTGTAAAAAAAAATTGTTTCAACTCCAATATTGAATTATCTCATTGGTAAGTTTAGTCTGATTAAAGCAGCAGCAGCTATAGGTAGTGCTACAGCCAGTGTAATCTAACAGAAGAGAAGGGATAAGTAGAGGGGAAACCGAGAAGAAACCGAGTTGGAATGTCATCAAAGGTCATCTGCTGCTTGGATGTAGGGCGAGACAAGCAGATGAATGAAAAGAGGAAGAAGCAAAAAGAAATAAGAGAAAAAAGAAAAAGGCACACCGGACGGACTAAACAAAAACAGCAGTAGAGAAGAGTCACCACCTCACACCTAGAAAAAAACAAGGCAGCAGCTAGACAAGCCCAAAGCAGATTGGGAGTGAAGCTAAATTATTTTTACTTTAGCGACCTTACCAGGGCATGTAAAAGCTCTCCAAGTGGAGTGATGCAATTTTGTCAGGTGAAATGGCCACCCAGCTTAGTTTTAGAAACAGTCTACAATATGTGAATGTCAAGCAGATAACATAAGTAGTGCCATACTGGGTCAGGCCAGGGTCCATCAAGCTCAGCATCCTGTCTCTGACAGTGGCCAATCTCAATCACTTGGGAGAAGTACCCAACAGGTCATAATGGGGCAAGCCATTTCTTGTTATTCACTCTCAGCTCCCCAAAGTAAGATATTACATACCCCATACCTACTTGGCTAATACCGTTAATGAACTTACCCTCCAAAAACTTATCCAATCCTTTTTTAAACCCAGCTATACTAATGGCTTTGACCACATCTTCGGGCAACAAATTCCACAAGTTAACTGAGTTGAGTGAAAAAATATTTGTTTTAAATCTGTTGCCAGCTTTGTGGCGCGTCCCCTAGTTCTAATACTACTTGAGAACAATACCTGCTCCCTATTAACTGGTTCCACGCTGTTCATGATTTGATAAACTTCTATCGCATCCCCTATCAATTGCTTCTTCTCCAAGCTGAAGAGCCCTAACCTATCAAGCCTATCTTTGTATGTAAGCCATTCCATACCCTTTATCATTTTTGTTGCCCTTCTCCATACCTTTTATAGTTCTACTATATCTTTTTTTAGATGGGGCAACTGGAACTGCGCACAATGTTGAAGGTGCAGTCACACCATGGAATTATATAGAGCATGCTGACCTGAGGATTCCAATGTATTGTCCACAATGACTCCCAGATCCTTCTCCCGAGTGGTAACCCCTAGTTTAGAACCCAACTTTGTGTACATATAGTTTATATTATTTTCCTTATGTGCATCACTTTGCACTTGTCAACATGGAAATGCATTTGCCATTTAGATGCACAGTCACGCAGTCTCGCAAGTTCCTCCTGCAATTCTTCAGTCTGCTCAGGTTTCAACTACCTTCAATAACTTTGTGTCATCTGCAAATTTGATCACCTCACTCTTTACTCTCTTTTCTAGATCATTAATGGACATACTAAACAACACTGGTCCCAGTAAAAATCCGTAGGGCACTCTACTTACTTCTCTCCAATGTGAAAACTAACCATTTAGTCCTACTCTTTGTTTCCTATACTTTAGTCAGTTAGCGATCCATGATAGGACACTGCCTCCAATCGCATTCTTTCAATTTCCTCAAAAGTCTCTTGTGAGGGACCTTATCAAATGCTTCTGAAAACCCAGATAAACTACGTCAACCAGTTCACCTTTATCCACATGTTTATTTATACCCTCAAAAGATTCCAATGGGTTAAGCAAGGCACATCTTCCCTTTGCTAAATCCATGTTGACTCTTCCACATTATGACATGTTATTAATATGCCTAGTAATTCAGTTCTTAACAACCGTTTCCACCAGTTTGTCTGGCACCGACATCAGGCTCACCAGTCTGTCATTTCCAGGATCGTCTCTGGAGCCTTTGTAAAATATTGGCATTACATTCACTATCCTCCAATCTTCAGGTACAGAGGCATATTTTAGCAATAGGTTACAAATTACCCCAAACAGGCCTGCAATTTCATACTTGCATTCCTTCAGAACTCTGGGGTGAATACCTTATGGTCCAGGTGATTTGTTACTATTTAGGTTTGTCAATTTTCTCTTGAACCTTTTCCAAAGTCACGCTGACTTGTGACAGTTCTTCCAATTCATTGCCTACAAAGGATAGTTCCAGCATGGCTATGTCCCTATCCTCTGCAGTAAAGACCGAAGCAAAGAAATCATTCAACTTCTCTGCAATGGTCTTATCCACCCTGAGTGTCCCCTTTCACTAGGGCTGAAACGAGACTCAATTTGGTTCTTGTGAGAATCTCTCAAGAATCAAAAACCCTTAAGCAAGATCTTGAGAAGATCTCGGTAATGGTGCAAGAATCTTGCAAGAAGCTTGCTTAAAAACAAAACACGAACTGAGCATGTGCAAAATGGCCACTGGGCTGTTCTGCACGCATGCGGGGGGTTTCCTTGTAGTTTTCTCTGGTGTGGAGTTGGTGGCTGCAGAAAAGAAGAGAGGAGAGAACAGAGATAGACGCATGCAGGACATGAGACTCGGCACACATGTGGCTCCAGTAAGTCAATTGAGAAAAAAATCTCCAATCGCAAAAGGGTCGAGAACTGCGACTTTTCGCGCAGTTATTGTGCACTGTAACTGCGACTGTTATTGTGCACCCCACCCTTCCGGGTCAATTCCTTGCCTAATCACACTCTCCAACTGCTTCATTGGTTCACTTAGGGAGTCATCTATTACAGAATCCTTCTTTAAATCCTTCTTTTACAGCTATCCGCTGTCTACATCCCATATTCCTTCTCCTATTTCACTTTCCTGCCCCGAATACTGTTTTCTATCACTTTCCCTATTTGGGGCTCCCTGTGTGTCACTGTATGAGACAGTATTAACACTTGTATTCCTTACCCTTCTCTGACCCTCTCATCTACATACTTTGCCTTGCTACTGATGTGTTCCACTGCTCAGTCACTATCACCTAAGAAGAGCTTGGCAGTGGAAAACAATTTTCCATACAATCCCTTTAGTGAACCAATTATCATTCCAATCAATACTAACATAGGTCTTGGCTCTTTAAAAATGCTAGCTGCAGCCTGAATAATGTGCCAAAAATCCTGTGTAGGCCATTACTGATATGCTAATCACCTTTGTTAACTAGGTGATTGCTGGTTGCAGTAGCAATAATTGTTTGCCAGCATTTTCAGTTTTCTAATTATGGCTTTCCTGTTCCCTGTGACATAATTCCACAGCCTGCCAGAGCAACCAAAACATAGCAACATTTCTCTGCTCCTTTTTGACACTGTACATTGAAACATATTTATTCCACACATCAAAAATCTGTTCTTCAGTTACTGGCGAGTTTAAAACCTGATTCGTCCACATGCATTTTTCTGAATCATGAATGTACTCTAGCAGCTTGGGTAGGATTTTTACCTTTTCCCCAATCTCCCATGGGGACCCCTTCCCGCAAATTCCACCTGAACCAGGGCATAATGTTTAGTGCAAGCGCTCTTTTTCCTTGGGGCAACCGAATTTAGTATTTCCACTGAGAATGATTGAGCCTGAATTGCACTTTCACCAAGACAGCAAATGGGTGTCAGGTTTCAACAAGTATGTTGCTCTGTGTCCAGCTGATGCGGGCCAATCACCAGAAGGAAAAAGTGCAACGTGTGGCAATATGCCGTTTTCTCGGGAGTAGTTGAAATAATCCCCACACAGGGCTTTTTGCCAGGGTACTTTGCTATGCTCAAGTCCCCCAGTCCTTGCCTTCTGTACAGCTGGTTTACCAAGCAATTCCCAAGATATTAAAACTTTGTCTAAAACACAGGTTGACTACTGTGCGCTCTCAGGCATAAGACCTCAGTCTTGTGTGACTTTGTCTAAAACACAGGTACTTCTGTGTGCACTCAGGCATAAGACCTCAGTCAGTCTTTATTACTGTGCAATGGGCTCAATACCTTCTCTCAAGCATTCTCCACCACTGAAAAGAAATGAAAGGGGTTCACAGCTGCTTTACTGCACCTGGTGAAGCAGGTCCCTTTCAATTTCTGGGATCAAGTGGAAATATTAGTGTTTTGAGAGGATGGGGAATTACTCCTTTTCTATTTCTAATGACTCTTTTGTTCACTTATGTAAGCATTTATTCAATAATAGCAGAACAATTAACATACCAATTATTAAAGAGACACTTGCACTCAACATATGATCTCACCTACTCTGACTACTTCAAATACATACAAAACAAATATTCTTACGTGATCAGAGGTCAATGGTCTGGTTCCAGAAGGAGGGCAGGTAGGGGGCCCAACGAAGCTGAGAGAGAGAGAGCCTAGCTGTAAGGACCTCCTAAGGAGAAGTCCCAGAGAGGGCCAAATCACCGAGCTCGTCAGCACCCTGATAAGGGCTAGCGATCGAGTACCGTGAATGGCATAGAACTGATCCAGAGGCTGGCCTTATATACAAGTTTCCCTTATTACTTATCCATGTTAAAGGGCTGTCTGCCTCTTACTCCAGAATGTTCCCCCTTATGGCTATCCATGATTGGGGTCCTTCTGTGGTGGGGGTTTGCCCTGACCGATAGGGTCTGGTCCACCCTTCCCTCCAGAGGGGGGGGTCTGACTCTTTGGCCCTCGGTCGCCCACACCCTTCTTAGAGGCATCTGGTTGTCTGATAAGGCCATCTTTCCCTTGCTCATACAGTTTAACTCTGTTATCAGTTTCTGACCTTCCTTTTGTCCCTCAATGTTCCTATGAGTTATAAACTATTCAGTTGTTTTGGGAACACGAGGTTTTTGCTCACTCTCAAGCATCATTTACTTCCTCTGACCAATTTGACCATCTTGCTCCTAACACTTACTGTTCTTTCAAATCAATGAATGAATACATGTACTAAATAGTCTTGCCTACTTTCTAGCATTCTACATAGTCTTAAATAACAGCCACAATGGCCTACACAGAAGTTACATTCAAAGTGTTACATACTTATAAATCCACTGTATACTTCTGGTTACATTTCAACAAAGAGTGAGTTACAGTAACATTCAATGTTTGTTCTGGCACTGGTGTGTCAGAAGCAGCACTTCTGATTTGGTTACATTGTAGCAAGGAAATTAGCATCTCTGTTGGGCTCATAATATCATAACAGTTTCTCGCTGAAATTTTGCTGAGAAGTTTGATTCTCAATGAGAATAGAGAAAAGCAAGATCAAATTTCAGTCCTACACTTTCACCCCCAGCTCATCTAGAGGCCCAACTGACTCTAGCAGGCTTCTTGCTTCTGATGTATTTGAAAATGTTTTCATTATTAGTTTTGCATCTTAAGCAAGTTGCTCTTCAAATTCTTCTTGGCTTCCTTATTAACATTTTGTTTATTTGGCAATGCTTATGTTCTTTCCTATTTTCCTCATTAGGACTAGCTTTCCATTTTTTAAGGATACCTTTCTGGCTCTACTAGCCTTCTTCACCTCATCATTTAACCACGCTGGCAGGCATTTGGCCCTCTTGCTACCTTTTTTTTTGCAGAATACATGGGCTTCGAAGATATTTTTAAGATAGACTCCATGTCTCTTGCAAACATTAATCTTTGCAACTCCCTTTAGTATCCCTCTAACCAATTTCCTCATTTTTGCATAGTTCCCCCTTTTAAAGTTAAATGTTACTGTAGTAATTTTATTTGGCATTCTCCCTCCTATAAGTATGAATTTGATCTTATGATAACTATTTCCAAACGACTCCACCACCATTACCCCTTGCACCAGGTCCTGTACTCCACTTAGGATTAGATCCCCCTCTCGTAGGTTCCAGGACCAGCTGCTCTAAGAAACACGTACATATCATGATCGTGATTCATGACCTTCTGCATTTAGCAGATTGTTTTCATGTAGGGGGTTGCTTGTTGAGTGACCACTTACCCCTAGTGATCCACACAACGGGAGATGAGAAACTGGTGATCCTCTTTCTGGCCCTCAATTGTGTCTTTACAAAATGTTTTGAATGAAGAAATAGCGAAGAAGGTGAGGGCTTTTTGTCAACTGAGTCCTTGTCATCAGGTGATTCAAGGGGGAGATGGTAAGGATTTGTTAGGGCAGTTTTTGAATCTTATAGATGGCTGTGCTGGCCTCCTTATTAAGAAGAATATTCCCTGGGGTAACTCCATCAAGCCAGCTAGTCCGAAATGGTTCGATAAGGAGTGTAGAACAGCCAAAATAGACTTAAGGAAGATGTACTTTAGGTACATCGAGATGGGAAAATGTCTGATTTTTTGGAGGTTTACCCTAAGAGGAAAATGGAATACAAAGTTATGATCAGAGAGAAGAGGAAGTATGATAGTGAGCAGGACTGGGCGCTCTATCAGGCCGCCTTGAACGATGACTCTCGAAACTTTTGGAGAATTTTGAATAGGTCATTGGGGGGTAAAAAGGCAACTGTTAGAGTGTAATCCCTAAAGAGACCTGGGAATCCTTTTTTATGTCTAAGTTCGCTTACCATCAGGAGAAAGACATCCCATTCAGTATTCATGAGACTCCTAGTTGGCCGCCAATAGATCCAGGTGAAGTAGAGGAATTGATAGGGGAACTGACATCTGGTAAAGCCCCGGGACCCAACCGTATTCCCACTGACCTTTTAAAAACTCAAAAAGATTGGTGAACCCCTTTTTTGGCAGTTTTATTCACTAGAATAAATGAGGAGGGTCCTATAGCCAGAGCGTGGTGGGAGGCTACAGTAGTCCCTATATATAAAAAAGGTTTAAAAACCAATGTGGCAAATTATAGGCCAATAAGCTTATTATCGGTCATAGGGAAACTATATGCAAAATGTCTGGCAAAACGCTTTGAAGCTTGGGTACAAAAGGAGAGGATTCTAGCTATCAAGCAGGCAGGGTTTCAGAGGGGGCACTCAATGATAGATCAGGTTTTGATATTGTCTCATCTTTCCAAAAAGTATGTAAAACTGAATGGTAAATTGTTTGCAGCCTTTATAGATATAAAGGTGGCTTTTGATTCAGTTAATCGCAACTGTCTCTGGGAAAAGCTGGAAGCATCTATGGTGGACAGAAGGCTGTATTATTTGATTAGGGCTCTTCATACAAATAATACGCTCAAAGTAAAATTTGGCTTGTTAATCAGCAAACTGACGGCTGAAATACCTGTTCGAGTTGGGGTAAGGCAGGGGTGCAGATTAGCCCCCAGCCTATTTAATTTCTACCTAAACGATTTGGTATCTATAGTTTCCGCTGATGAGTTTATTCCCCCACGGCTGGCATCCAGGGCAATTGGAGACCTGTTGTATGCTGATGACGCCGTGATACTATCACAGACAAGAATAGGATTGGTCAAACAGTTTAGAGCTGCTTTTGATTTTTGTACTGGTAGTGCTCTTCAGATCAACTATAGTAAAACCAAAATAATGGTCTTTGGGAAGAGCAGGAAGCAATATATGTGGACAATAGCCATTCAAGAGATAGAACAAGTGAGTAGTTTCCAGTATTTGGGAATTACACTGGACGAAGGAGGTAACTGGGCCCTCCTGGACAAATTGGCAGTAAATAAGGGCAGGGGTACAACAGGGCTTGCAATATTGAATTACTTTCAACAAAAAGGGAGAGGGAGAGAGATTATGGCTTTGAGGGTGTTAGAAGCCAAAGTTACCTCCCAACTACTCTATGGTGCAGCGGTTTGGGCTTGGATTCGATCTGTGAATTTTAACAGACTTCAGTCAACGCTGTTGCGTAGACTTTTCCATCTGCCTGCCGGGACGCCTTCAGCGGCTATCAGGCGTGAGATTGGAACAAGAAGCTGGGAAATGAAAACTTTGAAATATGCCCTTTCATTGTGGATTCGGGCTGAGTTTGCCCCACAGACAGAGCTGTTCCGTTTGTTTGCAAAGGACAATTTTCAATCTGTTTGGAGGCAAGCTGAGGGAAAGAATATCCCATTTGGGCTTCTCGGTTGACTATTTTGTTTCAAAAGGTGGTAGGTAGGGCAGTCAAAAGCGAACTTTTTGCAAAGATAAATGATGTGGTTCGGCAGGAGGACATTGCTCAAGTTAGGAACTTGCATTCCCTGGACAATTATCTGAATTGATTGCCTGCTGAGGGGAATATGGCCACCTACTGGAAACTGGATATGCCCGCTGCTCTTGGTAGGAGTATATTCAGGGCCCCGATTCTTCCGCGGAATTTTTTTTAAAATTCCGCGGGAGTCAGGGTCCAATTCTGCGCCTCGGCGCGATTTACCATGCGGGGGGGGGGACTTGGCTTGTCTCCTCCTCCCCCCGCACTGGTAAAAACCTCAGGGCTTCCCCTCCCCAGCTGCCGGGGCTTGCCCTCCCCAGCTGCTGGGGCGTGCTTGACTCCCTCCCCCCCCAAAAAAAAAACACCCAAAAGGAATTGCCTTACCAGGGACGGCAGCAGCAGCTGCTCCGTCCAGCGCGCTCGTACTTCCTGCTCGTACTTCCTGGCCCCTCCCGACGGGGCCTCTCAGGGCGACGCAGCCGGATGACGTCATCTGGCTGCGTCGCCCTGAGAGGCCCCGTCGGGAGGGGCCAGGAAGTACGAGCAGGAAGTACGAGCGCGCTGGACGGAGCAGCTGCTGCTGCCGTCCCTGGTAAGTTAATTAATTATCTAAAGGGGGTGCCTCCCCCCCTGGCAACTGGGGAGGCTGGGGAGGGGAAGCCCCGAGGGTTTTTTCATTCCCCTCCCCTCATGGAATCTCCTGCCCCGCGTCCCCGCAGCGCAGGCTGGAAATACTGCGCTGGGGTAAGCGGGGCAGGAGATTCCGCGGGGGGAGGGGAATTCCGTGGGAAATCTGCGAATCGCAGACCCGCGTTTCCCTCGGGGCCCTGAGTATATTTATGGCTCGTTTGAATGTTTTCCGGTCCAGGGTTTTTGAGGGTCGCATAAACAAGATACCTATTGAAGAATGCCTATGCCCATTTGATCATTTGCAAACTGAGACGTTGGTCCATATTATGTTGGAATGTAACTTGTGTGCTAATCTAAGACAACAGTTGCTTCAACCTTATTTGAACAAATACCCGGGAAGAGCTAATTCGGAGCTCCTTCAGATTTTGATGTCAGCCCAGGATTGTGCCCTTTTGGGGGATATAGCTCAATTTTTATGTAAAGCCATTAAGATCCGTGCAGCTTTTCTGGATTTTCAAGATTATATGTGCAACCACTGAACAAGAGGCCATTATGTGTGAATCCACTTCTGCAATTATTTGGAATTTATATTGGTGTAGAATTTGTTGTGTTGATATGGTGATTCTATTTTAAATTATGCTTAAGTAGGTTGGGATACAAATTGCATATTCATTTATTTACTTATTTATTTATTTAATTTTTAATTATATGTAATTTGTTAAGATCTGTTAAGATTTGTCAAGATGTGCGTTAAGGCATGGTATCATGCCAGGATTTTTAGATTTCATATTTTGTATATTTTGAGGCAATGGTTAAGCCACTGGTGTGGCGCCTGGTCTTTTGAGTTCATTTTGACTAATAACTAACTAACTAATGTACATAATCTGGCATGCAAGAGAGCCTCAGCTTTCCAAACTGACTTGCATACCAACAGAAACAAAGTTTGCCCAACGTGGTGGGTTTTGCACGTTAATACTATACATTCCAATTATAAAGCCCAGCTGGACATATTGGCAGCTCTGTCCCTTTCTGAACAGGTGGCCATCTCCAGGCACCAGAATCCATCGCCCCGAGTTCAAGAGCCATCTCTCAAGTAGTGGCAAGGACACTACACACTGCTTGTATTGTGGGGTTTAGGGCTCTTGGAATCAGATCTAAAGATAGACAATTACTCTTCTTTGTCCCCTTTGTTATTATTTTCTGTTCACTTTTTTGTAACTTAGACATAAGTTATAGAGGGAAGGGAAAGGCAGAGGAGGGGGGCTGGTTTTTGAGAGGAGGAGCTTGTGGGTACTCTGCTCCTGCCTCAAGACTTCCCCCATCCTTGTATGGCAGCAGCGAGGCTGGGGCGGGGCTCTGCCCTTCCACTTTCGCCCACCCTTTGTAAAGCCTGGCTCAGACTAGATTCAAAAGGCAAAAATGGCACTTAGGATACCCACCTTTCATTAGCTCAAAGTGCACTTTTTCCAACTGAAAGTGATTGCGACTCTGGAGCGGAGTTGCTTCCTGCAGGGCTGAAAGGAGAGGAATAGCCGAGCTGGTGGAAAATCCTGGATTTGTGCATGATGGGCCAGGTTTAACAGAAATTCAAGAAATTGACTACATGGGGGCTGTTTCTACGGGTACTTAACAAAATGTAACCAATGTTATTCTTGGCTGATTGGCAGTAACACAGAGCATCCAAAAGGAACTAACAGAATCAAGTCTGAGAATAAGAAAGTTTCATATCTTTACAATCTGGTCAGCTCCGTCAGGACTCAATAGATGAAGTCTGGCTGGGAGGTGCCCTCTCCCTTTTTATTTTATGTGGGAGTCCCCTGGCAGACCTGTTTGATGCTAGAGACAAGTGAGAGCGAAGCACTGCCCTGAGTGCCCCAGCACTCCTGGAGTGGCAGCTCCAGTTAAGCTGCTCTATGGAAGAAAAGTGTTTTAACAGCTCTTGCACAGCTACTTGGAACAACTAAAGAGCAGACATGCATGCACACTTAAATGGGACAGCGCAATTTCCTTTCCAAGTTACCTACATTGTTGGTGCCATGCCTGGCTCTAGATCATTACCAAGCAAATCCTGCAACAGCCTGGCTGGCTGTGCACAGGCAGCTGGGAGGCTCCCAAGGATACTGTCTTTCACCACTTGGTACTTCAGTCTAGCCAGGTTTTCCACCACGATGTCAATGAAGCAGGCGACAAGACCGGTGAGAATTCCAATCATGGCACAGATAATCCAACGCTTGATCTCTACGGTCTGTGCCTGTGTCAGAGAAACATGATCAGAGCTTCCTCCTCATGGGCCACCATGCCCTGGCAAACAGGCATCCCAACAGGGCATGGGGGAGATCCCCAAAAGAATGATTTGGAACAAACCCAGTTATTCCCAAGTGCCCTCACAGAAATGCCCAGTCAAGCCAGGAACATAATGAGCTGGATTAACGTGTGAGGGTAAGAATAAGTCAGAAAAAGTTAAAAGCCATCTAGGGCCCCTTTTCATCATAAAAGCGCCTCAGAGATTATGGCTGAGGCAGAGTTCAGGGTAAGAAAACGAAAACAATAACAGGCATGCCACCATTACTCCCTATGTACAGATTAAGGCAGAGAAACCCTTTAGCTTTTCTGCCCCAGCAATCCAGCAAGCACCCTCCCCCATCTCATGGGCTTCCCTATTCCATGTACCGAGAGAACACCCGCAGTTGCTCCAGCTATTTAACTCTTCACCCATCCCACTGTCCTCATTTCCCTCTGTAATATTGCCTGCCAGCACACACTTGGGGTCTCAGCTTCATTTCCCACTTTCTGGAGAATGCATGTCCAGCTTAAATAACCTCGGGGATCATTTCGCCAGGCCAGGGTCGCACATTATCTGGGGCAGCTTACAACAGCTCTTGCTACAATGCTACATTTGTTGGACAGTTGGGGCCTTTTACCGATTTCCTCTCTACCTCCTCGGCCAATACCCTCGTTCATGCCATGGTTATCTCTCGCCTCGATTACTGCAACCTCCTACTTGCTGGCCTCCCTCACTCTCACCTGTCCCCTTTTATTGCAGTCCAAAACTCCGCTGCCAAGGTCATTCAATCTGCCCGTCGCTTCGACCATGTGCAGCCTTCTCCTCTCTCCTCTTCTCTGGCTCCCCCTTCCTGAACGTATCCTGTTTAAACTCCTGGTTTTCACGTTCAAATCGCTCCACGACCAAGCTCCCCCTTACCTCTTGGACCTAATCTCCCTACGCACTCCTGCACACGCTCTCCGCTCTTCCTCTGTCCCCTCTCCCTCGTTTCTCCTGCTCACCTAATCTCCTTCGACCCTTCTCCCTCACTGCCCCCCATGCCTGGAATTCCCTCCCTGCCCACATCCGCCTTGCCCCTCCCTCCGCTCCTTCAAATCCCTCCTCAAGACCCACCTTTTCCTCGCTGCCTTTCCCAACGCCTGCTAGACATTCCCATATACCTGTCTGCCCTCCTCTACAGACTGCTGCAACCTGATTGTAACCAAGCCAAGCACACGCACCTGAGTCTTCACATCCGCTTGAATGTTTGTCGGTCTTCACCCCTGTCTCTCTCACTGTCCCCCCTCCTTGTCTTTTAAATTGTAAGCCACAGGCAGGAACAGCATCTATTTCTATGTTCTGTACAGCACCAGGTCCCACGACTGGCGCTATACAAATGTCTAATCATAATCATAATCATAATAATGTAGAAATCTTCCTTTCCAGAGCTTGGGTCACCAGATGGGTTGCCTTCACTTTCATTATTCTTCTGTGGTACTCTGTGCCTTTGCTAGCACTGTGCATTATTACCTAGGCCAAGCCAAGGACAGCCTCCCTTCCCACTTGCTCTAGCTTAAGTATTTATATAGCACCAGTAATGTACCTGGCACTGAAATAAAAGTTACTTACCATAACTTAGTTCTTCAAGATGGCTTCATGCATTCTCACTATGGGGTCACGTGATGCCCTTTCTGTTCTGGATACTGTCCCTTTAAAGAGCGGTTTTCTGCATGCTTCCCTGAAGAACGTTCTGGAAGCATGGAATGCTCCTGCACTCTGCAGTCTCACAAGAATGCTGGAGTGCAAGAGGGAGGTGGGGGGGGGGGCATATCTCCTCAGTTCCTTGTAACCCATTAGCTGACAGGAGTACAGATCTAGGGGGTAGACCAAATGGTGTTTGGATAGTGTATTTGACAATCCATAGTTCGTGATAGTAGAAAACGTAAGATTGCCCCTTCGCCCCCACCATGTATATGGTAAGGTACGTTGCGTATGAGGGAATTGTGGGCGAGTAGTGAGAATGCATGGAGCCATCTCAAAGCACTAGGTTACAGTAAGTAACCTTTATTTTTTCTTCGATTGGCTCCATGATTCTCGCTTATGGAAGAATACGAGTAGTTACCCGTTTCTTCAGACGGAGGATGTAGTCATGGGAATATCAAAGGGCATGGCTCTTCCAAAGGAGGCAAAATTACGTGCAGCCAGATCTACGGTGTAGTGCTTTACAAGGTGCCCGAGGATGCCCAAGACGCTGCTTTGCAAGTGTCCTGTATAGGAATATACCTGAATGCCGTGGTCATGGAGGAGACTGCTCTTGTTGAGTGTGCCTTGAGACCCAACCGTGCTTCTTTCCTGTCCAGTTAACACACAGAGATTCACATTGTGATAATCCTCAAAATAAGTTGAGACAATAGTCTTGTGCAAGGGCTTTTCCCACCTTGGGCAAAAAAGAGCAAGTCCAACCTGCAGAGAGCCTTCAAATGATCAATGGAAAAAGCTGGTGCTCTGCCGCCCCCTCCTGCTAGAAGCATCTTGGGGTAACTAACAATATATTAAAACAATCTAAAACAACAATAGTACAAGTTAAAACACTATTAAAACACAGTATAAAAATACAGCATACCCCCCCCCCACCCTAACCCAACCCACCCACACCTTTCCCTCAGGAAAAGCACGGCGTAACAGCCAGGTCTTACATTGTCTAGAGAAAGAGGGGAGGTCGGCAGTCAGGAGAACGTCCAACGGGAGGAAGTTCCATAACTGCGGTGCGGTCACAGAAAATGCCCTCTGCAAGGTCGACACCCGAGAAGCCTGGAGGACCTCGAGGAGAACGCCCCCGGACGACCGCAGGGGCCAATCTAGGACCCAGAGGGTGAGGCGACCACAGGTAGGTGGGGCCCAGGAAGTTCAGGGCTTTAAAGGTCAGCACCAACACCTTGAATTGGGCCCGGAAGACTATAGGCAGCCAGTACAGAGAGCGAAGCACTGGTGTAATATGCTCGTGTTGGCGTGTCCCTGTTAGGAGATGAGCTGCTGCATTCTGCATCAGCTGCAGCCTCTGAACCAGCATCAAAGGTAGCCCCACGTAGAGTAGTCCAAACTCGAGGTAATAAAAGCATGGACGATCGTGGCTCGGTTGGAGTCCGAGATACACCGCCAAAGCCAACGCACCAGATGTAACTGGCAAAATGCCCCTTTCGCCTGGACATCCAGGCAGAGCTGCGGGTCTAGGAGCACCCCCCAGACTCTGAACCTGAGATACCAGGGCAGGACGAACCCCATCGATTTTGGGGGCCACCACTCCCCTGGCCTTACCCATGACCATCACCTCCATCTTCTTGGGATTTAGCGTCAGACGGCTCACCCTCATCCAATCCCCCACAGCTGCCAGGTACCGGGACTGCCGGGACTGAGTCGGATGAAAATGAGAGAAAGCTGGGTGTCATCAGCATACTGATGACACCCAGTATGCTGATGTCATCAGCATACGGATGACACCGTACACCAAAATCCTTAACAACCTCCCCCAAAGGCTGCATGTACACATTGAACAAGAGAGGGGACAAGATGGAACCCTGGGGGACTCCACACGTGAGGCCCCAGGGAAAAGATGAAATATCACCCAGGACCACAAGCTGGACTCTCCCAGCCAGGAAGGAGCAGAACCACTCAAGAACGGTCCCGCCAATCCCCACCTGGTCCCGCAGCCAGGTCACCAACAACTCATGGTTAACGGTATCAAATGCAGCCGAGAGATCTAATAGGATCAACAGGGTTGAATGACCCTAGTCCAACTCACAGGAGAGGTCACTGACCAAGGCCACAAGTGCAGTCTCCATGCCATATTGAGGACGAAAACCTGACTGCGAGGGATTGAGAAAGTTTAATCTGGTCCAGATGCTCCTGCAATTGCTGAGCCACCACCCGCTCAATAACCTTTCCTAAAAAGGGAAGGTTAGAGACTGGCCGATAGCTGGCCAGGACGTCAAACATCCAATGATGGCTTCTTGAGCAGGGGTCGCACCAGCGCCTCCGTAAGGCAGTCTGGCATCCTCCCCTCCCTCCCTCCTCCAGGGAGGTGCTGACAATCCCCAGCAGCAACGGCTCTGTCGTCTCCCTGCTGGCCTTGACCAGGCAGGATGGGAATGGGTCTAATTCACAATAAGTGGCTCGAACAGACCCCAGGGCATCCCCCGCATCGGAGGGTGACACATTTTGAAATTCATCCCACAGGACAGGACAGGGCAGGGCTTCTACTGCCTCTGGTTCACCCACTGCTAAAAGTGTTGCGTCAAAACTGTGGCGGATCTGAGCAATTTTATCTGCAAAAAAGTCCACAAACAAATCACAGAGGGCATTCGATGACTTAAGTCCAGGCGGAGGAAGGCTGGACTGAGCAGCCCCCTCACCACCTGAAAAAACTCTGTCAGGCGTGACTTAGACGCAATGAGGTCAGCAAAGAAAACTTTCTTTGCTGCCTGCACTGCTACAGCATAGGTACGTAATCAGACTCTATGCAGCAATTGGTCAACTTCAGCACGTGAGTGACGCCACCGTCGCTCTAACCGCCGCCATTCCCGCTTCATTCGCCGCAGCTCCTCAGCATACCACAGGCCCCTGCGTTGTTGGCGGTTCAGGAGCAGATGCCTGGGAGCCACCCGATCAGTGGCCTCTACCAACACAGAATTCCACATGGTCACGAGGTCATCGAGTGAGCAGCCATCGAGATCAGAGGATACATCCCCTAGGACAGTCTGGAACCTTCAGAGCAAGCCATCCTAACTGGTTCTGCACCCTCCCGGGGGCGGACATACACCAGGATACCTGCCCGGAGGAGATAACGATCCGTCCATGACAAGGGTTCTGCTGACACCTCCCCCACTAATGGATCCCCTGCCTCAAGGCCTGTGCCATCCTCCGAGACAGGCCCATTGTTAACATGGCGGCCATGAACTCACGCTCTGCCCCTCCAAGACTGGCATTGGCATGGATACTGAAGTCCCCCAGGACTATCGCCCTGGGGGACTTCAAGACCACCCCCAACACCAGCTCAGTCAGTGCAAATAGGGAAGCTGCCATACAGGTGGGTGCCCAGTATATCAGCAGTATCCCTAATCTGTCTCCGGCCAAATCCAATACCAAACTATCCCCATGATAGTTTGCAGAGGAAATCTCCTCACAGATAATGTATCCTTAAAAACAATAGCTACACCGCCCCCGCCCCGCCAGCCGAGACTGATGCTGCACGGAGTACCCAGCTGGAACAAGGTCAGCCAGTATAGGCCCTGACTCACTGTCCAGTCAGCTCTCCGTGATACATGTGAGGTCAGCTGCCTGGTCCAGGATCATCTCCCGGAGCAGAGTTGACTTATTAGCTACCGACCTTGCGTTCAGCAGCAGTAACCCAAGGCTGGGGGCCCTCTGATTCGTGATCACCTTGCCACCTGCCTGGGGGCTAGTGAGCGGGACAGGAATATAACATCTATCCCGCCTCACAGCTCTAATTTGCCTCCCAGAGGGACCATAATTCCCCCGGCCCAAGATGACCCCTATAGCTGCGGACAACCCCCCCCCCCGGGGGCCATCCCGCTACCCTCCCAAGGGAAATGCCCACCCACTAACTACTACACCCCATGATTCTATGACTATTGTATGTGGTCAGGGAAAGAAAACTGGGAGGGGGGTGATCGGATTCAAAATTGAAGGAAGTCTTCAATTTCAGGCAGAAGGATGGGTCCATTCTCAGCTGGATCTTATCTAGATGGAAGAGAAGGTATGGAGGAGATGCTCTTAGTTTGCTCACTCATTGAGCAGATGTTATAGCCACTTGTAGGTCAAGTGCATCAGGGATGCAGTCGCCAGCGGTTCAAACACTGGCTTTGTAAGTCTATTGAGTACCAAAAGAGATTCCATTGGAGGGTGGGAGGCAACACTGCTGATTAAAGTTTACTAGTCTCTTAAGGAGGGACTTTATAAGGTCATTTGAAAATAATGTTTTTCCTAGAGGGTTGGGTAAGGCGTGACGACAGAGCTGTGAGATGAACTTTGATGGATGAGAACAAAAGCCCAGATCGGTGCAGTTGGAGGAGATAGGCAAGTAAGGATGGTAACGTTATTTGTTGCAGGCTTATATGGTTATCCTTACACCATATTGTGAATCTGTTCCATTTTGCATCATATGTCCCCTTCAGGTAGATGCCTTTCTTGCACTGATCACCTCACGGGTATCCCGGGGAAGAGTTGTCCTGTTCAGTTAAGTTATACACGCTAAGCCATGAGATGGAGAGAGCGGAGGTCTGGGTGGAAGAGATAGTCCTTGTGCTGGGAGAGAAGGTCTGGTAGAAACAGTAGTGGCCATTTGTCCTTGGCTAGTGCTATAAGGTGAGCTTACCAAATCTGCCATGGCCAATATGAAACAACAACAAATTAGGTTGTCTGTCTCTCTGCCTGCAGCCTTTGTAAATCATTGTGGCAGGGTTGAGACACAAGATGGCACATGCCATGAGGACTACCTAAAATGGCCACCAACAGGAAGAGGAAGTTGGTGGGCGGAATGACCTGCATAAAAGAAGACAACAGAGGAAGCAGAAGGCAGTCTGCTACTGACTTGTGAGGAATGAATATCTCCTGAAGAAGTTGCCTGAGGGATTCCTGAAGGAAGCAAGCTTTGAACCTGAGTTAGGCTTGAAGAGCCTTGAAAGTGAGTTACTGTTAGCTAGCCTGGAACTGTTTGGCTAAGCTAACCTTTATCTAATTAACTGGTGTGCTTGTGAAGGGACTGGTCAGAGGTTGGTGCCTGGCCTCCGACTTGGAGCTGGAAACAAACTGTTTAAGGATTTTATCTTTGCGTAACAGTCTTCTTGGGGCCAATCCTGACAACACTTGCCCACGGTCAAGTGGAACCCTGTTACAATAGTCTTTTGTACACGAGGAAACAGAGGAAAGGCATAGAGGCCAGTCCAGGTGATTATGAAAGCGTCTAAGATGGATCTTTGCGCTCTGCTCCCTCTGCTGCAAAACCTCAGACGTTTGTGGTTTTCTGTATTGGTAAATAGGTCTCTCTCTGGTCTGCCCCACTGAGAGAAGAGACAATGAACTATTCTCGAGACAACGGACCATTCGTGCCTGCGGACATGGTCCGCAAGAATATTTTTATCTCCTGGAGGGTGGATGGCAATCAGAGTGACGTGCTTCTGTGTGCATCAGTACCATATGTCTATAGCCTTGTTGGTCAAAATCTTCGACAGGGTCCCTCCCTGCCCACTGATGTAGTACGTTGTTGTCAGGTTGTCTGTTAGAATTTGTACTGTTTGGCCAAGTACTACTGGTTGGAAAGCTCTTAGCACGAGGCAGACTACCCATAACTCCAGAACACTGATATGAAGTTTCTGTTCTTTGGACGACCAGGGCCTTGTCAGTCCTTTGCAGTTAGGAAGTACTCCTCTGGTAAGTAGGCCCTTTCTTCTGTTGTGTCCAAGACTGACCCAGTGAACAGAAGTACCTGAGTAGGGTTCAGCAGGGACTTCTGGTAGTTGATAAGCAAGCCCAGAGTCTGAAGGATGTCGATGGTAACGTTTACATGGTGCTGGATGGTGCTTGTGGATGCCATTGTGAGCAACCAGTTGTCCAAATAGGAGAGGAGGGCAATTCCTCTTCTCCAGAGCTCTGCTGCTACAGGCGCCATGCATTTTGAAAATAACCAGGAGGCAATCAATTGGCCAAAGGGGAGGATTGAGTACTGGAAGCGGAGAAATTTACAGTGAGAGCATATTATGCCAATGTGAAAATATGCATCTTTCAGGTCAAGCATCACAAGCCAAAATCCAGTTTGCAGGGCTGGGAGTATGGTAGAAGAGGCCATACAAAATTTGAAATGTTTAATGAATTTATTGTTGAATCATAGATCTAGAATAGGCCTCCTACCCCCCTACCCCTTTCTTCTCAATTAGGAAATACTGAGAGTAGAATCCCCATCTCCATAATAGGTGCAAGCACTTCCTGTATAGCTCCCTTCTGGAGAAGGGACTGTACTTCCTGCATTAGCTAGGTCTTATTAGAGGAGTCCCTAAAGAGCTTGGGTCACCAGAGAGGATCGGCTATGAGAACAGGGGTGGGCAGGAGTTGAACTGGATGCAGAAACCTAGCCATAAAATTTCAAGGACCCATCTGTCAGACGTGATGTTTTCCCAGGCTGGATAGAAGGGCCCGAGTCTGTCCTTGAAAGGAGTTTTGGTGTGCAGCTTGCACTTGAATTGGCTATCCTCAAACCCGTGACTGAGGCTGGGCCACCAGGGAGGATTGGCTACGACTAGGCTTCGATAATTTCCTTGTTGGTCTGGTAATTCAGACAAGTTCTGTCGGGGGGGCACAATCCTGCACTGATGGAATGATGGGTGATGCTGGCGATAAAAGGACATGCTATTGGTTGATAAAACCACCTCTGAGGTTGCTTCCCCACCTCTTGTGCCCAAGCAGTTTGATGGCCAGGGATTGTTCGTGAAATCAACGGATGAAACCCTATAAAAAATTAAGAAAATGTGCCAAAGGGGAGATAGTCTAATCTAGCCTTATTGTCTGGTGTTAAGGCCGTGGATCTTAACCAGGTGTGTCTGCAAACGGTAAATGAAGTGGCTATGGACCTCATGCCCCAGTTGGCCATACGTGTAGCAGTTGTGAGTGGGAATTGAGCTAGTTGCGCTCACTCGGCATGGATCACCTGTTTCTCTGTGGAGTCAACTGTTGTCAACTATCTGGAGCAAATGGTGTGCTGGTAAGCTGCCATCACTGTGGCGTAATTAGCTGTTTCAGAGCTAGTGTAGCTGAAGAAAACCCTTTCTGTCCGAGTATATCAAGGCAGCACCCCTCTCTCAGCGGGTGAGGTCCTGATTGATCCCGATGCAGGTCTGCTGGATGCAGCCACCACTACTATGGAGTTGGGTTTGAGGTGGTGGGAAAACATGGTGGTACTGTGCTCTACCGGGTACAGTGTATCAGCAAGCTTATTGATGGGTGGGGATGAAGATGGTGTAACCCAGGCTGATTTGAAGGGTTCTTGAATAAGGGGATCATTATGTGGCCTGTATCTCCTCCAACCAAGATTCCAAGTACAAGGAGTCTTTTTAGTTACCTTAATAGGTATTTGGGGCATTGCCAGAGTGAGGCAGCATAACATCCCCTGGAAATTCTTTAACATCCTCTGTAGTTAGGGAGGAAGATGGGTCTGAAATACCATCACTCGGTGGCAGAGTGAGTGCATCCCCCATTTGGAGGCTTGGGGTGAAGTGCCATCAGTACGCTGATGACACCCATCCTTTTCATCCAACCCAGGCTCTGCAGTCTTGGTGCTCACCCATTGCCTAGCTGTGTTGGGGACTGGATAAGGGTGACCTGATCGAGGCTGAATCCAGACAAGACTGAGGTGATGATGGTTGGTTGGTCTTGTAGCCTGAAGGGGATTGGGACTCCTCTTACTGATGGGGTTCGGCCCCCTCTGGTCGATCAGGTTCGCAGCCTTGGGGTGCTTCTGGACCCCTTGCTGCATCTGGATTGTCAGGCTGTGGCGGTGGCCAGGATTGCTTTTCACCAACTCCATCCGGTGAGGAGACAGCAGCCTTTTCTTTCTGATTTGGATCTGGCCACTTACATCCATGCTTTCATCACCTCAAGGTTCGATTACTGCAACACGCTCTACAAGAGGCTGCCCTTGACTGTTTGGAAGCTGAAGCTGGTGCAGAATGCAGTGGCTCGCCTCTTGTCAGGGGTGAGACACTGCAAACATATTACACCGGTGCTCTCCAGGCACAATCCAAGGTGCTGGTATTGACCTTTAAAGCCCTAAACAGTCTGGTCTGCACATATCTGAGAGAGCCAGTCCTTCCATGCCTTGTCACGGCCCCTCCGATCAGCTGAGCGCGCCTCCCTGTGAATACCATCAGTTAGACTTGTTCATACAGCAAAGGCTCGCGGAGGGTGTTCTTGTTTGCTGCCCCAATGCTGTGGAACTCCCTTCCCACAGAGGTTTGGTTGAGTCAGAGCCTGACCACCTCTGGAAGATGCTAAGATCTCTCACTTTGTAATGGTACTTGGCGGGCACGGATAGTGGGTTTGCTGGGTGGTTTGGGGTAGGGTTGTGAGGGGGGGTTGGAGTGGGATATGGGATTGGCTGTTTTCGGGGGGGGCTGTTTGGGGGGTTTCTTGTATTTCACTTTTGTGGATTTTTTACATGTTGTTAGCCACCCTGAGCCTTTGGGAAAGGGCAGGATACAAATCTAGATAAATAAATAAATCCTCTTGAGGAGATGCTCCTGATTGTGTAGCAGGCTCTTGAAGCTGGAGCTGTTGATGGCGTTGATCAGTCTTCCTGAGAAGAGAGCTCAAATGCAGGTAGCCCAGTGAAGTGGTCTGAAGTGGGGTGAAACAGTCGGTGCCATTGGTGCTGAGGTAGGTACTGGGATGGGTTGGTGAAGGTCCCGTCGTGGGACTGGTTTTCTGGATGTGAAGACTGATGTACCAATAATGGAGGCAATGTATGAAAAGGCTCTAGCTGGTCCAAGGAGAGCGAATATTGCATGACCTGTCCCTATCTGGTGAAGAGTCGAGTAGCTTTTCTCTGGAGGAAGAGGGATGATTGCTTTTCCATTACCATTTGAAACCAGTCTGCATAGGAGCAGGGTAGCCATATGGCAGAAGGTGTCTCTGCCATTGCCAGGGATAATACTATCCCCCTTGTTGATACAGGGGACAATATTCCTGGTAGGGATTAAATCTTGGTACCCAGGCTCATGGCGGCCGTCTTCCCCATGTGTCATCCAATTCCGGATAATATGTTACCAGCGCAGTACCGAAGGGCTTTGGGAGCGGGGGAGTCTTCTCATTCTTGATTCTCCTCTGCCCACAGAATGGAGTACGCACACTGTCCTCGGTGCCTGCTCTTGGGAGTCAGATGAAAGTAGAAGGGCTCCCAGTGCCTCCATTTCCTGCTACACTTTCTCAGCGTGGAAAAGGTGTTCCTAGGGCTCTGGCGCCCGATGGGGTTTTGGCGCCTGTGAGGGCTTCAGTACCCGTCCGCAGGTTGGAGCTCCATGTCAGAGATATATTGGCAGGCCGACCTGGTGTTCCGAGTAAGTCTCTAGTGTTTGTAAAGGCTTTGTTCTAAAGTCAGTGATGGGACCAGCCAATTCTCCCTCCTGGGGAGCAGTAAGTTCGCTCTGTGCAGGCAGAGCCCGGGTAGAGGTCTCGCCCTGAATGGGCTACGCCTGCTGGAACTGTTACTCTTGTCTTTTTAGACTCAGGGGTCTTATGAAGAGCCTTTTTCTTCTCCTTTGCAGGGCACATATCATCTGTCAGTTCAAAAGCCTTGCAGGTAAGAGCTTTGTTTAAGCAGCGCTTTCTGTCCTTGACCGCTCTTTTTGAGAAGGCTTTCCAGGCTGCACATCTTTTCCTGACATGTCCTGCACCAAGGCAGTAGAGGCGCTGATTGTGCTGGTCAGAAATAGGGAGTACTGTGGAGCAAGTACATCATGGCGCATTGCTCAAAACCCCAATTTCTTGCCAGAGGGCACCACCATAATGGCAGAAAGATTGATGACTAAGTCTAACTATACTAAATAACTTTAGAGAACTATACACAGAAAACAATAAAGGCTGAACTATAACTATGTGAAACACTAAAACAAGAACTACTAACGATATCTATTTATTTTTTTTAAATAAAATTAGGGCTCTGTACCCAGAAACACTAGAGGCGGTAAAGGAATTGAAATGTGCCCCAACCCTCCCTCTACATTCCAGCGCTCTCACGAGACTGAGTGCAGGAGGGAGGGGCAGGAGTACTCCATGCTTCCAGAACTTTCTTCAGGGAAGCATACAGAGAACTGGACATAAAGGGACAATATCCGGAACAGAAAGCGCATCATGTGATCCCATAAGTGAAAATTACAGAGCCACTCAAAGACAAACAATCATTAGTTAGAAATAGGTCCCTTGCCCTGGAACAATTACAATGTAGATTAGACAAGGGAACAGGAACTAGGGATGGGCGAACAGAATGCGGTTCGGATGTTCGGTCCGAAACCCGAGTTCAGGTCCGATGGTTCGGTTCAGCCGAGTTCGGTTTGGCCAAGCATTCAAAAATAGTGAAACCGAAACTAAATCAAAACCTAATTTTTGGCCCTGGAAAAATGCTTTTCCTGCCCCCGAACTCATCCGAACATGACCGAACTGTTCAGTCATTCAGGAGTTCAGTTCGGACGTTCGGATTGGACATCCGAACAGACCGAGTTCAGTCCGAACTCCGAACATCAAAACCGCGTTCGCCCATCCCTAACAGGAACATAGGGAGACACAGGAATACATGAAGATGAACAGTCGCAGGTGCACATACTTAGCTTAGTTGAAGGGGAGAAGGGAACCTTGAATGACAGGGCAGTAGAAGGAGCATCAGTGAGTAGTCTGCAGCTGTTCAAGCAGCAATTGTTTTAGATGTCGGTAAATTGCCCTGTTCGCCCTTGTCTCAAGGCGGAATCTGATCCATTTCCAGGTGGGCAGCAACACTGCCCTGGACAGAATTTGCTCAGAATAAAGGCAAGAGGCAAACTCACTGTGTGGTTTATCCTCCTTTCTTCTTCTAAGAACAGCTGGTTTTCACTGTTGTCGTAGTCCAAGCTCTAGAGGCAACAAAGGAAAATGTCTTTACTCAATGCAGCAGGCAAGGAAAGAAGAGAAGTCTTTGTTCCTTCCTGATTCCCAGTCTACTTCTCTCTGCCTAAGCCTTCTCCCCAGCAAACCCTCTATAGAAGGACCCTTGGAAAGAGGACCTTTCCAAGGGGTGTCACTGCAGCATCCCTCTCTTCATTGGGAGCAGAAGTGGCAGGAACATTAGACCAGCTCCTCTGTAAGCGTCCCACTTCTAGCCTACTAGCCTACTCATTTCTCACCTCTCCCCCACCCCCAAGCCATTCACTCTCCAGCTGCCTTTGGAAGCAGACAGTTTCTTATCAGAAAAGCAAAGCAAGCAGGGTTCTCACCTCATACTTGAGAGAGAGAAGTTTCTCATTGTGAGGAATCTCATTGGGAAACGGGCGAAGCACATCCACTTCCTACAGGACACAAGGACACACGTTAGACTGCAGCTAAATACAGCAATTTCAGAACACTGAGAAGTGAAGGAAGGACCTCTCCCACTGCTGCCAGTGGGGCTTAACACTTGGCTGAAGCTACTATACTTGGCTGCTTGTCAGAGACTGGCCATGTCCCTCATTCCAGAGGCCACGGTTGCTAGACAGGTCACATAGGTTCTTCCCACAGGGCTCATGCTGCATGTTCCTTCAGGGTGACTTCTGAGAAAGGCAGCTACCAGCAGCAAGTTACCAGTAGAAAATTTTAACAGAGTTGTCCACATCAGCATCCAGGTGTCCCTGGCAGCAGCCTCACTATCATCCACATTAGCTAGCTTCTTTGGGCACCAATAGGGTCAGATAGCAACATCTCATTGAAGAGAGTTGGGACTGAACTACTTACTTGGTCTAGTTTCTGCAAAACTGAAAGCACATGTGCAGGCCTAGGTGTGCAGGCCTGCTAAAGGCAGAACATCTCCCACTCCCAGCCAGCAAGCCACGTTTAACACCATCATGGTTCCTGCCCAATTCACCAGAAGCAACAATTAAAACCTCTGCTCTCTATGCAAGACACTATCTCATGAAAGCAGCTTCAAGAGCATCAGAGACCAACAATGACAAAGCTATAGCGCTGGACACTGGTGTGCCCCCTCTCCTGTCCACAGAGCTGTCTTAGACCAGGCAGCGTGCATCATAAATAGAAGCACTTGGTATTTTGGAGCTGTGAGAACATGAAGGGAGTTAACTTGGCTGAGATGAGGAGGTAGCAGGGCGCACACATAAAAAAGGGATCCCAGAACAAACAAGAGCCTGTTGACCTGGCTCTCCTGGGAGCATTTCTTAGAACTCATGCCTTTACCATTGTGATTTATAAAAAGGTACTCAATGAACAGCAATTCTCCCCAAGATATTTAAAGTAGCAAAGTCTACGGGCAGCAGTAGTAAGTTTTAGCTCCAATCAGCAGCAAAGTTAAGGCATGTGCCCAGCACAGAATTCTCCATTGCAGAGAAGGGAAAAGATGACCAGGAGTGGCTAAAAAATATCACTTATCAGCTTAGAAGAGAGAGACAGAGGGAACCGAACAGACGTTTGTTAAATCCTAAGTGACACAGAAAAAGCAAATAGGGAATGATTAGTCACCCTCTCACACAAGAGGAAGTACTTGTCATAAGCCGGGACCCGAGTTCACTGCACCAAAAAATCTTAAATTCTGTAACCAGTGAAGCCAAATTCTGCAAATTCACCGTGAGCATTAATATTTGCATAATTAACTAGATTTGCATAATTATGCATGCTGGGAAGCAAATTTACAACAGGTTTGACATCACCTGAATCACACATCATCATAGAATCACACCTTTACTAATCAAACACGACTCAAATCCTCTGGGATTTCAGAACCCCAGAATTCCCACATACAGCGCTGAACTTGCCCAAAGTAGTTGGCATTGTTTCCTCTCGTGTCTGCTGACTCAGTTGGACTTCTTGCATTGTAACGGATTGGGCCCCAATATTAACTGAGAGTGCTTGGCCCCAAGGTTTCCATCTCCCCCACCTCCCGTTGGAGGAGGGGACCGGGCCAGCACTTGGGAGGGACTTCCTGGCCCTTGCCAGGGTCAGGGGGGAAATTGTGTTTGAGAGGAAGGGGGGTGCATTGGAAGCTATGAGGCACAGTGTGTTACTTAAAGGTGGGGAGATATGGGTTGGGGAGGAAGGGGGAAATGTTGAGGTGGGTGGGGAAAGGGGCGAGGTGATGTCTGGAATACCCCTCGGTGGCAGAGGGGAGCAGGGAATAGGGGTGGGGGGGCCTTATCACTCAGTGAGAGGGAGGACGGGAGGCCCAGGGGGGTGGTAATGG
>QEPC01010134.1:113990-128772 GCA_003113815.1 Sphenodon punctatus | reverse complement strand
CGCCTATTAGGGTTGTGACAGGCCAGGGGAGGTATGGTCTAAGGAGGAGGGATGGGAGAGTGGGGAGGCGGGATAGGTGTTTAGTGTCTGTCCTGCTTATCTCTCCCCCAGCAGATGAGTGGGTGGAGCTTGGTCAGGGGGCCCTCGGTCTGGTTCTGTTGAATGCGAGGTCGGTGGCAAATAACGTAACAGTCCAGGAGGTAATCCTGGACCATGCCGCTGATCTCGCACGTATCACGGAGACCTGGCTGGACCATGAATCAGGGCCAATCCTGGCTGATCTTGTTCCGGTTGGGTACTCCGTGCAGCACCAGCCGCGGTTGGAGGGACGGGGGGGGGTTGTAGCTGTGATTTTTAAAGAGGGGTGGTCTGCAAGGAGGTATCCAGTGCGATCCATGGTAGGCACTGAAGGTCTCCATCTTGTGTTTGATTTGGCATGGGGCAGTTTGGGAGTGCTGCTGGTATACTGTGAACGCACCAGTATGGCAGCCTCCCTGCATGCTCTGCCAGAGGCTGTGTCGGAGGTTGTGTTGCGGTTCCCTAAGACAATAGTCTTGGGGGACCTCAACATTCACGCTCACACTGTTCTCAGAGGAGCCGAGCATGAGTTCATGGCCGCCATGGGCCTCTCCCAGAGGGTCATCAGCCCAACACATCTTGGGGGACATATCCTGGATCTCATGTTTTGCACTGGCCTTGAGGCAGGTGCTCTGTTAATGGAGGAGATATCAGCAGTGCCCTTGTCATGGACGGATCATTACGTCCTGCAGACCTCCCTTCTACCGCGTGTCTGCCCCCGGAAGGGTGCGGAACCTATTAGGATGGTCCACCCCCGGAGGCTGTTGGACTCAGTGTGGTTCCTAGGCACTCTGGAGGAATTACTCTCTGCCCATGACAACCATCTCATCGATGACCTTGTCAAGCTATGGAACATATTGCTGACAGAGGCCATTAATCAGACGGCTCCCAGGCGTCTGTTGCCCAGGTGGAGGCTCCGCAGACCTCCTTGGTTTACCTAGGAAATGCGGATGCTGAAGCAGGAGGAGGGGCAGCAGTTGGAGAGAGACGGTGGCGTCGTTCTCGGGCTGAAGCCAGCAGATTGCAGCATAGAGCTAGTTTACGAGCCTATGTTGTGGCTATGCAAGCAGCAAAGAGGGAATTCTTTGCTGCCCTCATAGCATCCACAAAATCCCGTCCGGCAGAGCTGTTCCGGGTTGTACGGGGACTGGTCAGTCCAGCTTCCCTCAACCCTGGAATTGAGTCATCATCTGTCCACTGTGACCTTTTTGTGGATGACTTTGCGGAGAAAATCGCTCATATTCACCAAGACCTCGATGTCACACTTAATACAGTGGAGGAGGTAGAGGTGGTAGAAACCCCGCCTTGTCCGATTTTGCGGGATCAGTTTCAGTCAGTGACACCCACTGATGTGGTGGGGATGCTGGGGGCTGTTCGAGCCACCTCTTGTGAATTAGATCCGTGCCCGTCCTGGCTGATTAAGACCTGCCGGGAGACAATGGGGCCGTTGCTGGCTGGAGTGGTCAACGTCTCCCTGCGGGAGGGCAGAGTGCCAGCCTGCCTCAAAGAGGCGGTGGTACGGCCTCTGCTCAAGAAACCATCGCTTGATGTTGATTCCCCTGCCAGCTATTGGCCTGTCTCTAACCTCCCCTTTTTAGGGAATGTTATTGAACGGGTAGTGGCTCAGCAGCTCCAATGGCACCTCGACCGCACTGGTTATCTGGCTCCCTCGCAGTCTGCCTTTCGTCCAGGGCATGGCACTGAGACAGCATTAGTGGCTTTGGTCGATGATCTGCGCTGTGAAAAGGATACGGGGTCGATCGACCCTTTTGGTCCTGTTAGATCTGTCAGCTGTATTTGATACCGTTGACCATGAGAAGTTGGTGAGGCACCTGCAGGACAGTGCAAGGATGGGTTAGATTGTTCTTGAATGGTTCCACTCATTCCTGACCGGTAGAAATCAGCGGGTGGTGCTCGGTGATTACTTTTCATCTCACTGAGACTTCCCGTGTGGGGTCCCGCAGGGTTCTGTTCTGTCCCCTCTCCTGTTCAACATGTACATGCAGCCGCTTGGCGAGGTGATCCGGGGGTACGGGATGAGGTGTCATCAGTATGCGGATGACACCCAACTGTACCTCTCATTTTCAACCGAGCCAGGCCCGGCTGTCTTGGTGCTTACCCGGTGTCTGGAAGCTGTGGGAGACTGGATGAGGGTTAATCGACTGCGACTGAATCCTGACAAGACGGAGGTGATGTTAGTGGGCAAGTCAATGGAGATGGCGACCCCCTCGATTGAGGGGGTTTGCCCTCCACTGACTTACCAGGTACGGAACCTGAGGGTGCTCCTCGATGCGCAGCTCCGCCTGGATCTCCAGGTGGATGCTGTGGTGAGGAGTGCCTTCGCCAGTTACACCTGATGTGATGGCTTCAGCCACTGGTTTCGGTTTTGGATCTGGCCACGATCATCCATGCTTTTATTACCTCTCGGTTAGACTACTGTAACGCGCTCTACGTGGGGCTACCTATGGTGACAGCTCAGAAGCAGCAGCTGGTGCAGAATGCGGCGGCCCGGCTCCTGGTGGGGCTAGGCTGCCGAGAGCACGTTACACCAGTGCCCCGATCTCTGGACTGGCTGCCGATAGTCTTCCAGGCCCAATTCAAAGTGTTGGTTTTGACCTATAAAGCCTTACACGGTCTGGGACCTGCCTATTTGTGAGAGCACCTCACTCCTCGGGTTCTGGACCGGCCCCTGCGGTCATCTGGGTGTGTCTTGTTGTAGGTCCCTCGGGTTTCCTGGGGGGCCACGCAAGACAGGGCATTCTCGGCAGCCATACCGTGCCTTTGGAACTCCCTCCCGGTAGGGGCCCATCTGGTCCCTGACCTCCCAAGTTTCCACAGGAATTGTAAGACCTGGCTGTTCTGCCAGGCGTTTGGCGAGGGAGAAGGTTGAAGGTGGTATGGGGTTTTCGGTCTCCTCATTTTTATCGTTTTTAATATTTAATGTTTTATATATTTTATTTTTATGGATGATTTTGTTAGTCTCTCCGGGCTGCCAGTGGCAGGAGGGGCGGGGCAAAAATGTTCTAAATAAATAAATAAATTTTAAAACCCCAGACCTCCCTCACACAAACATAGGGCCTTCAGACCCCACCCACCCACAATTCATCTCCCAGGGGCCTATTTACCCTCGGGTCATGGTCACACCTCTCTGACAGACGGCAGCTGCAGCAGCAGTTTTAGTTTGGGGTCAGGCGACAAGTTTATGCCTCAGCCAGGATTTAAAGATCCTGCAGANTATGGAGAGTTGGGGAAAGTCAAAATAATTTATATGGGAAAATTTCTACAGTTAAATAACTTGTTATTTGGAATTAAGCATAATTGAGATTAAGGTATTTCCTTTTTTTTTTACTGATTCAATAAATTAATGCATGAAATATTTCACCATTTTGGACCAATATTTGACTGGTCAACTGGCATGTCTGTTTGGCCTTGCACGCGGGGGATGCCATGGCTGGTAACCACAGCGGCACATCATGGCACACTGGGAGCAGAGCTATGGCGAGGCCACCCACCCGGATGTTAGTTGTGTTCCCACCCTACCCGTGACATGGGGGGGGGAGGGGGGAACGGGACGGACTCTGCACAAACCCATTGTTGTACACTTCTCATTACCAGTCACAGTTAGAAGAACACACTGGGCTAGCTGGACCATCAGCCTCAGTGTGGCAGTTCTCATGTTCTCACCCCCACAGAACAAAAAATATAGCCACATTCTCCTTTAGAAAAGGGAAACTGAAAACCTGCTTTAGTTAGGACCAAAGGGGGGTGGGGGCAGGAAAGCAGAGCTGCCAGCGGACACACCTTTAGAGACTGCAACACTCTCTGCAGGCTCCCAAAGAAACAGCAAACAGACACCAAATCCCGATTAGCTTGGCCATCAGGGTAAAAAGTCAACCAGCAAAACTACACAAGCACCACCCAATCCCAAGAAAAAAATCTCCATTGGACAGTCTGAGAATGGTCTGAAATAGCTCCTAGAAGTCCACAAGCAGCAAAGACAAGCTAGGAGGAAAACGAGGAGGCGTCAAAAAAAATTTTTGAGCTGATCCAGTCATGGACATCCCCCTGCCCCCCCCAAGAGCATCATTCCTTTAGCAGGGTTCCCAGGAGCAGCCACCCACGTGCATGATTATGGGGCGCAGTACACAGTGGACTAGTTAACATGGGTGTGTGCGTCTGCTCAACACAATTGGGATGGTGCTTGTGTCCTTGATACTGCAGGTCACTGTAGTGCATAAAGGGAGCATGGAGCAGTATTGCACTAGTGAGCAGAAGCTATACTCCAAAGGAAAAGTGCCAGGTACAATCAAGAGTAAATTCCTTCCTTCTCCCCAGAGGAGAAGCAATCAAGCTAGCTCTGCACCTCCTCACTGGAAGCCAGGACCGCTGCTGTAACTGTTCTGTCTCTTCACGTAATCTGTCTTGCAGGAAAATACCCCTCCCTTCTTCCAGCAGGTTCCAGGCCTGGCCAGATCAAGCCAGCCCTCTACCAGTTCGCAACCCTCTACCAGTTGCCTGCTCCACTCACCTATTTAGAGCTTAACACTTTTATAGTCTCACAATACATACGGCAAAGTGCTCACAAGCATTGAAACAATTATTTTGAACTTTGGGTGGCAGAGAGGAATTCTTCTCTTATTCAGTCTGAGCACTCAGCAGCACCTTGCTATGCCCAGCTCGTTGATGGACGATGCTGTTCTCCAATCCCTGCAACTTACACTCATGGAAGGAACCCAGGTTCATTGCATTTTCCCAAATGGCAGCAATTGGGGGGGCGGGGCGGGGAACAGTGAACACTGGACTCTCACTCATGGTGTAGAGGGAATGTACTTAGGTTGGGTGAGGAGATGTGGGGAGAAGGGGAATGTGCTTTAAATGGAGTTGGAAACATTTATTCATTCAAATATATACCCTTCTTTCCCTAAGGGTGATGCATCAGGCTTTGCCACTGTGTACATATTTTGATTGCATATCTCTTTACCGTATTTAGGGAGGACAGAACTTGCATTTGCACGATTCCTCATGGACTTGGGCCAAAACCATTAACTTTGCTTTGTGAATCCAAAGGGGATGAGGAACTTACTTAAACAAGTTAGAACAATTAACAGTAAAGTAAAATGACATCTCCTAGCTCTCGGGATAAAGATTGCATATATCAAAGGACTACATGACAGCTTGAAAAGGGGTCCATTTTCTTTGCTGACAGTTCTCCCATTATTGGATCTGTTGTCTCAATGCATTTTCCTGAAGGGAGAAGTAATTGTAGACAGAATGTTCCATTTGGTATGTTAATTAAAACTTGCTTGCCTTAAGAGACAGCAGAACCTGGCAGCAAGGCTTGTGGGTTACTTTTCCATGCAGAAGCCCTCTACCAAAGCAGTTAGCCAAGTATAGTATTCAACTTCTCAGCAAATCAGCCAGACATGAAGAGGCAAGACCACAAAGGGCTGGTGATCCAACGTGGGCATCTTGAAGGGACTCATTTGAAAATACAGCTAGGGTCACTGTGTGGTCTGAACAGCCAAGGATCTGGGAAGCCAGGTTGCACCAACCCTAATTTCAGGACTTCTAGGCAGTATCAGCATATAGGCTGGACTGGGATCTGCTGAAATGTTGGTTTGTGGAAACCATATAGGGATTATTTATGGGACAATCTTCCCCTAACACGTTTGCAATCCTTGTGAGCTCATGCTCTTCTCCCACAATGAGGGATTTCTGGGACACGGCTGATTTACCTTCCCTCCTACACATGGAAAGGTTGCACATGTGTACGGAGGGTCCACATGCAGACAGGACTCTCGGAGTAAACCCTGGAGGAGGAAGAGATGGTCTGGGCCCAAGATCAAGATGGGTGCAACATTCTCACACCTCAGTACACAGAAGCTGCAACAACATGTGAGGAGGCAGAACTCGGCGAAATGAGTAACAGACACTTTAGTTCAAGTAGGTGCAGAAAGCTACCCACATGGGACCATCACCAAGCGACATATCAACTGAATTCCCCATGGTCACAAGGCTCACAGCTTGCCACCTGCTAAAAGCCTTGCATGGCTTTCTGCTCTGGGACTATATGGTTTTGGATTTGTTCCGAGGCAAATGCTCTTCCCAGACACCCCCTCCTGCCCCATTTGCATGCTGGACGAGCAAGCTCTCTAGGGACAGAGGTGAGACTGGTAGCTCATTGTTAGTACGTATACTTGGGTCTTACTTGGCTTGAAGGTTTATTTAGAAGACTGTTGGGAGTGGGCATCCGAGTTGCATTCCTCCAATGATTTTGCTTATTGGGTTTATTTATTTATTTAATAAATTTAATACCTTGCCCTTCCTGCCACAGCAGCTCGGAGCGGCATACAATATATAAAAATACGAGATAATAAAACTATATAAAAACTATATAAAACATGGGGGTTGTCAAAACCCACCCTCAACATCCACCCTAACCCACTCCCCCCATTCCTCACCCCCGCCAAACACCCGGCGGAACAGCCAGGAAAAGAGGAGATGTTCTAATCGGAATAATGGCATAACCCCTTTATGAAGGGGTGCAAAGTAGGGGAGGATAAAGATGTTTGAAGAAGAAAGTCTAGCTTATAAACCAACATGTGTTTGAGCCTCAGCTGTGCAGCTCCATAATGTTGCTTTGTGGCATATCAGCTGCCTGCAGGTCCTGCCTCCTTCACCCACACCCTCTCGCTGCTTGGACGCTCATTGGGCAAGGTGCCAACAACATGCTCCCCCTCTCTGCAACACTCACCAGTTCACGTACATCATCATCATCATCAAGATCCACAGTGCTCAGCCGTCCAATGCGTAAAAAAGAGGAATGTGTGAACTGAGAAGAAAATGGAGAACTAGGTCAACGCACAATCATCCCACATTTCGGCAGGGTCAACAAGTCCTGGCAGCATGTGAGTTAGGGGTACCAGGCACCTTCCTTCCCTGTGATGCCAAACAGGCAGGGGTATGGGAGGAGAGCAAATTACACACCTGAGAGATTTTGCAGTTCCCAGCCCTGGTGGTGCACACTATCTGCACTGGCCAGATGCCCATTGCTCTGGATCACTATGCAGGCAGAGCTCATTCACAAAAACCCAGATCCTAGGGATGGAAAGCCAGGGTTTGCTCCATCCACAGGTCAGGCATAGGTAGCCGGGGTTTGCCAGTCAAGCAAACCTATGCACAGCAACCCCCCAATACAAGCCGTGAATGCCAAGTGTTAGCAGCCTAGATCGGTGTGCACAGGCTCACCTGTTCTACCCTCCTCATGATGGGTATAAATCCTGGGAAGAGCTTCCATTCAAGCCTGGGCTGCAAACCTAAACTGCAAGCTCTTCAGGGCAAGAACAATTCCCCCCTCCTACACAATTTATTTGTGCAGCCTCCAGCACAATGAAGTGCCAGTCTCATTAGGCGCTGCTGGCATTGCTGCATGACAAGCCTAGCTTTCTGCATTCCACGCTTGCTTTCATGGGTCTTGCCAAGCCTACTCCTCCATCCTGCTCACCAGGAGTGAGGGATTCTGGCCAGAGGAAAGAAGCTGCACAGCTCTGGAAAGACACTCCATTCCAAATTCATGACAGACAGACCCCTCACTGACTCTGCTACTTACCAACACAGGTAAAGCCCAGACAGCAAACGGAGAAGCAAGGTGTGTTTGATCTGTATCATTTGGTGTGCAGGATGCAAAGGGAATCGTTCAAGATTTCAGGAGTTCATTTCAGCCAGCAATCAGTTAATAGTTATCACCTCATCAGTGCACCTGCCACACACTTTTTGAATTTCTAACCCACCTTATCCCAAGGTAGGTAACAACATTAAAACAAGATAGTCAATATTTTTTTAAGTAATAAAGGTAGACTATAAACCCATACAAACATTTTAAAAATTTATCCCAACCCATTCGACACCTGGCCAAATAACAAATTTTGCATTTCTTCTGACAGATGCTCGAGCCAAGAGGACACCATGAGCTCCCCAGGGCTTGGGCTTTTGCCACCACCTGGCTCCTTCAACCAGCAGTCCAGAAGGACCACCTGGACTCTCCTCTCCAACAGCAGATCCTAGCAACTTCAGGTAAGCACAATTTTCATCTACTTTGTTTTTCCATGGCTCCACTACACTTCTTTTTCCTGATGCTCATCTTTCCCAATCTTATTCCCCACTGTAATCCGCTCCAAACCTTTACCCTACTGCCCCCCTTGTTCACACTGTCTCCCCATCCATTCTCTCTTCTGCCTTATCTACTGCTCTCCAGCTTCAAAGAATTAATCTTCTCATCCAGCCATCACCATTCTCTCCTATAGTTCATTGTCATCACCACGGTCATACCTCCACTTCTCTCCTCCATACCCTGCTCCTCCTCCTCATGGGGCACTTTCTACCCCATCCCCGTGCATCAGCTCATATCCCCCTCCTCTCTCTGCTCTCCCTTTCTCCTGTTCCTTATAGAATGCCCACTTAGCCTCTAACAAGCTTGCCTTCATTCATGACCTCTTATCTCTCGTTCTCTCCATCTTCTTGCTCCAAGACCTGGCTTCAGTTGCTGCTCTCGGTCAAGGAGAGTCTCTCTTCTCCCACACACCTCGCTCCCTAGGCCACAGTAGTGGTGTCAGAACTGCTTCTCTCCTCCTCCTGTAGGTTTCAACCCTTCCTACCTACTCCATCTCACTCCTTTTCCTCCTTTGAGGTCCACTTCACCCCCTTATCTCTCCAGGTAGCTGTCATTTATAGACCTCCTCATAATACGTTCCCCTCCTCCTTCCACACTGACCGACTCCTGGCTTTCATTCTTCCTTGCTCCATCTTCCCCTTCCATTATTCTTGAGGACTTTAACTTCCATGCCAGAGAGACCTCCAACTCAGTCCTCTAAGCTTCTTCCATTAACCTCCTCTTTTGGCCTACAACTATGCCCTCCCTTCCCTACTCATCAGCACGGCCACTGCCTTGATCTAGTCTTTTCATCCAACTGCTCTCAGGCCCCTATATCTCTGTTCTTTCCCTCTCTGACCATCACCTGCTAACTTTTACACTTAACCACTCTCCCCCACAGCCTCGTCCAATCAACACCAACAGTGCCATTAGAAATCTCCAGGCTATTGACCCTTGCATCCCCTCCACTACTGCCTCGTCTCTCGTCTCCTCCTTCACAACCTAGCTGGAGTCTGTAGACGAGTCACTGCTACAGCACTGCACTCTTGTCTGCTTTGGATACTCTTGCCCCTGACTCTCCCCCTGTCCTGTCAGGCATGCCAAACCCCAACCTTGACTTACCACCAAGTTCACTTCCTATGTACTTGTGCCTGCTCTGCAGAGCATCTCCGACTAAAATCCCACTCCTGTGCTAACTCACAGCACTTCAAATTCATGCTCATTTCCTTCAGTTCACCTATTACCCTTGCTAAGCAAGCTTACTATCCATCTGACTGACTCCTTTGCCTCCAACCCGTACCGTGTCTTTGCCATACTCACCTTTTTCCACAAACTATCTTCTCCTTCCCCCACCTCTTTGATCTCTGCCCAAGCTCTGGCAGATGTTTTCTATGACAAGAGTCACCTAGAATCAAGATCACTTTTAAATCATGAACCCAGGTCCTATCTATATAGGCCCCATTCTCTGCCAAGGCCCCTCAACCTCATCCCCTTCATGCCCCTCCTCTTCCACTAGCACCCGTCACCCTTAATTCTTTTTCTGAAGTTAGAGGAAATTGCCCGCCCTCTCTCCTCCTCCAAACTCCCCACTTGTTCCTCTGACCCTATCCCTACCCAACTCCTCCATTTCACCTCCTCTGCAGTTATCCCCTCAATCCATCACATCCTTAATTTATCACTTTCCACTGCAACCTTTTCTGTTGCCTTTAAACATACTGTAGTAACACCACTCAAAAAACTTTCAACGAACCCTACTTGCCCTGCTAACTATCGCCCCATCTCCCTCCTGTCCTTTGCTTCCAAACTGCTCAAGCGTGTTATTCACGTTCGCTGCCTTGACTTCCTTGAGATTCAGACCATTCTTGATACACTTCAATCTGGTTTCCGCCCTCTACATTCCATGGGCACAGCCCTTTTCAAAGTCTCCAATGACCTCTTCATGACCATCCTCCTTGACCTATCTGCTGCTTTCGACACGGCTGACCACCATCTGCTCCTTGACACTCTGTCCTCCTTTGGATTTTGCGATTCCATCCTATCTTGGTTCTCCTCTTACCTCTCCCACCGCACATACAGTGTATCCTCCTATACTGCTATTCCACTATCAACTGGTGTGCCGTAAAGCTCAGTCCTGGGCCCTCCTCCCGTTGGTGCTCTAATCTCCTTCGATGGCTTTCAGTACAATCTTTTAGGTCGATCTACCTCTCTGCACCCAGAACTCACACCCAGAATTCAGTCCCACATCTCAGTCTGCCTGTCTGAAATCGCTGCCTGAGTGTCTCACCACCACCTTAAACTTAACATGGCCAAGACAGAAGTTCTTATCTTCCTTCCTAAACCCACTTCCCGCCCTCCCATCTCTTTGAACTGTCATCCTCCCAGTCCCCTCAGCCCACAACCTTGGGGTCATCTTTGACTCCGCTCTCTCTCCTTCTCTGCTCACATCCAAAACACTGCCAAAATGTGTCATTTCTTTCTCTATATCACCACCAAAATCAGTTCCTTCCTGTCTGAACACACTACTAAAACCCTAATCCATTCCTTCATCACTTCCCGCTTGGACTACTGCAACCTGCTTCTCACAGGTTCACACTGAGTCACTCATCTCCACTAGTCTATTCAAAATTCAGCTGTGAAATCCACCATCCTCTGCTACGACCATGTAACCTCTCTCCCTGAAGTCACTACACTGGCTCTCCATCCACTTCCACATACAGTTCAAAGCTTCTCCTACTCACCTACAAGTGTCTTCACTCTGCAGCTTCTCAGTACCTCTCCTCTCTTATCTCCCTCTACACCCCTATACTCGTGACTTCTGTTCATCAGGCAAGATGCTCTTATCTGTGTCCTTCTCCTCCACTGCCACCTCCCGACTCCGCGCTTTCCACCTTAGTGCACCGTATGCTTGGAACAAGCTTCCTGAGGTGGTACGTCAGGCCACCTCCCTGTTCATATTCAAGTCCCTCCTAAAGGCTCACTTATTCGAGATCACTTTTAAATCACAAACCCAGTGTCAGGACTCGCCACCTCCACTTCCGGACATATGAGGGCGGGGCCATGGCCAGAGCACGATGCGCGATGGCAGTGGGACGCCTGAAGGCGCTGACTCGCACTTGGGGGCAGAGCCAGCAGAGCCGGCTCCGCAAACAGCTGAAAGTGTCAGGGAGGAGCCCCGGCCTGCGCCAACAGGAGATGGCGAGGCGGGGCCTTCAGTCACGCTGTGCTGCTCCGCACGCCTGCACGCTCAGAGGGGCAGGGCTAGCACCATATAGAGGGAGGCTAGGGACACAGCAAGTTGCCGGTGATCAGCAATGCTGTGAGAAACTGGCCCCCTGCTTGGATCGTGTGGACCGTGGTAGCATAGTTTTGTGTATCGTGAGTATTGGTGTGAGTGGAGACTGCCTGAGCTAATGTGCAAGGAAGGTGGGAGTGTTGGCGTGTGTGGTTGTGTGGAATCGAATATTGTATTGCAAACCCTAGTGTGTGTTGTGTGGTATCATGATCTCACCCCCTCCTTCTCTGCTGTGTCTGGGCCCCTCCCTCCTGATTGTGGGCGAGAGTGTTCTGTTGGTAACCTTCCCTGCTTTCCCGGGGCCTACAACCTCATTCCCCTCACTTGTGCACACACCCTTTCCCCCCTCTGGTCACTGTATGGGTTCGTGTGGGTGAATACGGGTGTGACTGGTGTATGGGGTACCAGCAAGGAGTAGAAGGGCTCCACTCTGAGCACTGCTGTCTCCTACCTCTGTGAGGATCTGGCCTCTTCCCGTCTGGGAATACTAGGACCATAGAAGATCCTGAGAGGTTGTTTTCCTCCAACGAGTGTGTGGAGTCCGTGAGTGTGTGGTTTTCCCCAGGTGGGGTCTGTGGTCCCTCAGTTCTGTGGTCCTTTTCTGTCCCCCCACCCACCCCACCCTAACACCCAGGCTCTATTCATATCATAGCCTTGTTGATTTCAACCATGTTAACTAAAATAAATACGCTTACTGATGAATACCTGCAGTAGTGCATTATTCATACAAAGAATCTTATTTTTAGTTGTCTATGTCTTTGTGTCTCAATTAGACTGTAGGCTACATGGAGCAGGGACTGCCTTTCTGTTGTATGTATCTGTACAGTGCTGCATACAACTAGTAGCGCTACAGAAATAGTAAGTAGTAGCAGCAGTAGTATGCCTTGTACTAAAGTTCAGGAATGGCAATGAGCTGTACAGCTCCCTGCCTTCTCCACTGCCCCCTGCAACCTTCCCACCTCACATCTTGGACCATGAGATTACAGGCATTCACTGATCATCTGCCATAGACACCAAACCCTAGCAGTTTTGCAAAATTGGACTGATCCCAAAGCATCCACCCTGCTTCAAAAGGAAGTGTTACTCTGCAGGAGTCCCAGAGCTTCCATCTTTCCATTACAAGTTTGTAGCACCCCAGTAGGGACTGCCTCTCAGAAAAGCCTACTAGCTAGCTTACTGGCCTGTCACATGCGATTAGTTTACAAACCTAGTTTTCATTGGACTGGTTTGCGCCGACTCTACTACTAGCCAGTGGCAAAGAGGACTCGCTGCCTGGCATGCACATCCAGGGGCTTCATCATGACTCAAACAAAGGAAGTGTTAGAAAACACCACAATAGGGGCCCATGAGTGGGTGTTCTCCTGGTCACCTATTAGATGGTCAGCTTCATCCAACATGTGGCCACCACACAGCGACCACTCACCCACCACGTACGGTGGGCGACTGGAGTATGCAGAGCCCATTGTGGGGGCTAATGCGGGCTAAAACATATACGCCTGGTGGAGTGCCATCAATTAGGTTTCATGTAATGCATGCAGGCCCTCTAATATCATAGAGATGTGCACAAAAAGCATTGGCCATTCCATGGGGCAGTGACTTCCGTCACATCTCGCTGTCGGCCACATACATAAGAGTTACCTTAAAAAGCCAGATGCCATTTTCAAACAGGAGTTCTCAGTGCTAGGTGTGATTAAGAATCTGCACCCAACACTTGTTCTTTCCTAGCCACTGCATTCTACAGAGTGACTTGTGGAGGCTTACAGTCATCGGTGTCATGGTTCAGAGTGACAGCTAGGCAATAACCAGCACAGCTACCACCATCATGCCATCTCAGACCCCGAGTGCTTCCTGATCATCTTGCCAGAGCTGCATCCCATGGGGCAAGGAAGAGATGAAAGCCAGTGGCAGCTGGTGGGTCCTAAGACTGGTGGGGCACAGGGCAGGGCCAAAAGTAGGCGGAGCCTAGCCAACAGTAGGTAGAGTTAACCATATTTGAAATTAATATGGACATTTACAGCCTCGGTTCCACACCTGAATTTTGTACAGCCCCAGTTCCCCATCTGTAAAAAATGGTTTTCTAAAAATGGGAATGGGTGTGCGTGTGTCTCTCCCTGTGTTCCCCTTGTCCTTCTTAGATTGTAAGCCCACTCAGCCATGGACTCATCTCCAACAACAACTGTAAAATGCCAGCCAGGTACACTGCTGGCACTATATATGCTAAATAATAATATACAATCAGTTAAAAAAACCAACACTGAATACAGATCTTGGACTCAAAACAAGGGTAAATGTGCTATGTAGTGGGAATTGAGTAGGTGAATGCTTAATAGAAAACACTTCCTTTTTACTAGAGATCTTATTGCTGTCATTTAGGTACCCAGGAGATCTCATGCTGCCCAGTGAACAAGCAGCAGGAAAATCCTGAGGACAATGTAGATGCAGAGAAGCACAGGTAATACCACAGTTGGCCAGCCATAGCAATTGGTGGCACAGGAGCAGATCAGAAATCAATTATAAGGGCCATACAACATTATGTTAAATACATTGCTCTCTCTCCTATGCAGTGCAAAACATTTCCAAAGTGGGGCAGCCACACAGAATGGCACCCTGACCCCACTGCAGCAAACACTCCTGGCGCGTCAAAAAGTACTCACCTCTTTCTTATACGAGTGCCCTCGTGAAGAAATTGTTACCTGCTGCTGATGGGGAAGGAAGGAAGGAAGTATGCTTGGGTGGAAAGAGGAGTGAGAGGTTGTGCAGTTTGGAGTAATGCGCTCTTTGTGTTTACATATGTACAAGCCCTGTCCAACAGTCACAACGTAACATGCTGGCTTCAAATGCCCAGTGCCAGGACTCCTCATGGGTCTGTAATCAATGGCATAGTGAGGATTTGCCCAGAGAACTACTGGGTGAAACCTTGCAAGGTGTGGACTTGATGCAGGACAACATCCAGGACCACACCTGTGGCCAAAGGAAGTTGCTGCACTGAGACTTTAGCGATTAGCAGCCTCCACCAAGACCAGAATGGATCAGTCAGGAGGAGCACAAATGGAGCTGCCTGTGGTGGCAGTTCAAGCGATCAGACAACATGCTCCAGTGGATGCATAAGGACATAACCGACATGCAGCAGAAAACTCATAATAGCCTCTCCCAGTCTGTCCATATCCAGAGCAGCCTCCTGGAACAGATGTTTATTACAGCAAGCAGCACTGCCACACAGGCACACTTCCATAGTCCCCCCCCCCCCCCCCCCCTTTTTTTTT
>QEPC01010134.1:55970-76502 GCA_003113815.1 Sphenodon punctatus | reverse complement strand
AAAAAAAACCACACAGAAACCACATGCAAACTGTGTTTTGTTGCAATCCTTGATCTGGTGTAAAAACGGTGACTGGTGGGTTTCAATCTGTGGTTTAAAATGGGACCAATGATAATCTTGCATGGTTATGTAGAATGCATGGCATTGTCAGTCCTCCTCAGTATCTTGAACTACTGGACTCAGGCTGTGACTGGGGTGCTTTACAAGGACGGGTGCCTGTGTTTTGGGTGTATAAATTATTTATTTTAAGCTTGATGTGCATGCAATCTGTGTTTTGTATGTTAACCCTGGGAACTCCTTGCTGCTGGGTTATGCTGCCTACCGTTGCCCTGGCTCCGCCTACCGTTGCCCTGACTCTGCCCCTAGGCTCGCAGGCCATTGCCCTGGCTCCACATACCATTGCCCTGACTCCGCCCCTAGACCGGCCTTACTGCCTCTCCAGGCTCAAAACCCACCAGCTGCCCCTGGTTAAACCTTATTTTGTGTATCAGGTGGGTCCTTGGAGGATGTCCTCGAGGAGACCAAGAGGAGCTGCATGGTTTGACCATGAATGTGTAGAAAAGAAGAAATGATTGAATAAGGAACTTAAAATTATGCAACTAGGTGAGCCAAGTGAGCACAGTACCCATAGGGAATTACATGGAGAATATAAACGCATGATTAAGAATTAGAAATTGGTTTATGCAGAATCCCAGTGGGGGGAAATTTGTCAAGCTATTAAAGATAGAGATACTCGACTGTTTTGGCAAATGGTCACCAAGGGAATGAGCAGATATAGCGTAAATTTGGAGGCTAATATATCATCAGATTCCTGGGTCCGGTACTTTTCTGTTACATTTTCTGGATATCAGGGGGAGGATAGTGGAGTAATTGGTTCACACGTTCTGATAGTGGGTAATATGGATGCTTATCATGTAACATTTGATATTATTGACTGCTTATTCAATCAGTTAAAAGCTAACAAGGCTCCAGGACCCAATGGTATTCCTGCAAAACTGTATCTGCTGGACAGAGAATGGTGGCGTGTAATTTTTGTGACTTGGTTTAATACCATTATTGACACATGTTCTATCCCCGAATCATGGAAGGGTAGTGTAATAGTCCCGATCTTTAAGAAGGGCCAGAGAGACAATCCTAATGCTTATCGCCCTATTACCTTCATAAATGTATTGACCAAATTGTTTGAAAGGCATCAGTTGAGTCATTTACAGGCTTCGGTGGGGGGAAATTACATATGATTGGAGTATCGGTCAGGGTATACAACAACAGATCATTTGTTTATTTTACAGTTTTTGAAACAGAAGTATGTTACTAGGAGGAGGTCTAGATTGTATTCAGCTTTCATAGATCTAGCTGCGATTCTTTGGAATAAGCTGTTTTTACTGGGTATCGATCCACCTCTTCTGAAATTACTGGAAGCATACTATGATAGTACTTGGGCGCAGGTTCGCTGGGGATTGGCGGGAGAATTAACCCCTAAGTTTGATAGCAAAAAAGGGGTAAGACAGGGAAGTATTCTGGCCCCGCTTTTGTTCAAGTTATATATAAATGGGATTATTAAGGATATGTTAGAAATGGATTTTTACCCTCCTATTATTTTAAATACAAAGGTGCCCATTTTGGCATATGCAGATGATGCAGTAATTCTTTCCCAATCTCCAATTGGACTCCAAAGGACCATTGCAAGGTTTGAACTTCTTTGTAAGGACAATCATCTGCAAATTAATTATGGAAAAACTAAAATTATGACCTGGGGCCGTGGGGTTAAGCATCATATGTGGTGGCTGGGTGCTACTAGGCTTAACAAGGTGACGATCTATAAATACCTTTCCCTTTGGCAATCTGCTGATAAGAAGTGGAATTATCATCAAAAAGCAGTTAAAGCAAAGGCCGCACAATCAGCTGCGGCAATTAAGAAATTATATGTCTCATTGGCAAAGAGGTCAGTTCAAACCCCCTTGAAGGCCTATGAGACTGTGGTTAATGCTCAAGTGTTGTATGGGTCAGAAGTTTGAGGTATATGTGCTAGGCAGGATATCGAGGTTCCTCAAAACAAATTTTTGCGTTCTGTTCTGGGAGTTTCTTTTACATTTTCTGTGCCCTTATTAAGGTTAGAGACAGGAGTCAATACCTTGTTATCCAAAATTGCAATACGGATCTTAAATTACTGGTCTAGGGTGTTAACATACTCTCTGTCGCAACTACATAAGTTGTGTTTGTTGGAGGACTGAAATTTGGGAAAGGATGGTCAGTCACCGTGGTTATCTTACATAGATAATACCTTGAGGTGGCTGGGTCTTGGAAGCTTTGCCGATAAGGATTATAGATTTTTTTCTGGGGAGGGTAGGTCTTTATTGGTCCAACGTGTAAAGGACATAACCAGACAAAATGATTTTTTGGCAGCTCGTTTTTCTCGTATAGCACCACTTTATATTTTGATTAAACATTCATGGGGTTTGGAAGATTATCTTAAACTTGATCTAAAATTGAAATTATGCTTGGCCTTGACTAGGCTTCAATATAAGCAGATGCCTTCAGCAATCCTAGGCCATCGGCTTAGTATCCCAAGAAATGTAAGGTTCTGTCTGTCAGTCAGTCCAGGAAGAGGGGGCGACGAGGGATCTGGCGGGTGGGTCATCGGCGGGGCCGCACCGCCCATAGCCTCACAGCCCCGGACCCAAGTCAGGCGAGACAGCCGGGGCTGGGGGGGGCATCCCTGGCACCATGGCAACGCCGCAGGATGTTGACAGGGCGATCCCTGTGCCGCAAAGCGTGGCCCAGGCCACGCCCCTCCCCCCGTGTGACGCTCTGCACGGTTGCAAGCGCACTCGGTGGTGGGGCTTTGACTTCATAAGCCAGCATCGGGAAACACCCGACGCTGGTGACTGTAGTGGTGGAAACTGGCCAAACTGTGACAGATAAGTGTGCTTTGATATCCTATTGCTTGCCGTGATACTGTATAGTGCTTGTTGTACCTTTCCATGTGTTTGTGTCTGAGAAGTGAGCGCTAGCGAGAGAGGGTGGAAAAGCGAGTGAGAGAGTGTGACTGTTCCTTTCCCTTGGGTAACCTATCCTGTGATTCTGAGCGTGCAGTGCCCTTCCTCCCGTGTCCCTGGAACCCCCACCCACTTGCCTCACGATCCGCGCAACTTATATACCCCTTCCCCCTTGCTCCCGGTGTGGGTGTTGCGTGGAGGGTGCACAGTGTAGTGTGTGGCCCTCGACCCCTACTGTCTCCTGCCCTATGATGATAAGGGTCTTATCTCTCCACGATTATTGTGACCCAACCAATATCTTGACAGGCTTCCTTTTGGAGAAACAGTACTGGAAGGGATCGAGCAGAACGAGTGTTAGTGACTGTGTGAAGCCCAAGGGCACCCATCTGGGAGGGTCCTGTTCCCCCAACCCCACTAACACTGTCCTAGTTGTCAGGAGAGAATCGAGGATACGATCCATTATCTATTAGAATGTCCACTGTTTGATGGGATTACATTGGAATTTTTATTACCCTTACCACTAACAATTAGTGGTTTCTCCAAGTGGGAAAAAGTAATCTGGATCCTTCAACAGACAGAGGGGGCTTTTTTTACTCGGCTGGCTTCATTTGCCCTGCAAGCCGAGGATATTCGTAGAGCATTTGTTTCCACCGTTGATCCCCGGTTATCACAATTTGGAGACTAGAGACTTAGCACTGATGGTGGTGCTGTATGCTATAATAATAAAATATTATAATACTTTTAGTGGCAAATTAAGCCCACTTCTTTTAAATTTTATTAATCGTGGATTAATTTTAAGCTAAGTTATTGATATGATGTTTTATTATTTGTTTGTATAGAGAAGGCTAAGTTTTTATTATTTGTAATGATTGGATGTTGGCGCAAGCTGATCCATAATAAATTTGAACTTGATCATGAACTTCCAGGGAGATCACAGGAGGTCTGTGTGTCCTTCTTACTGGCTGACAGTACTCCTGCGATAACACTTTTTGTTGCCAAATTTTTGGTATATGCGTATAGAATACGAGTGCAGTACCTTAAGGAATGGGGCCCGAAATAGGTCGAGTCATTCTGTTGTCCTTTTTGGTTGTATGAATTCCACAGGAGGACTGTTTATTTTCGTATTTTTATCTTTGTATTATTTACTTACTATGCTACATTTGTTTTTTATTTATTTGTCTGTGTATATGCCAAGACCTATGGTCAAGCATTTTGAATAAATATATATTATAAGTTATGTTCCACAGGGTGGGGAATCTCAGGCCTGGAGGCCAAATACAGCCCACAGCAAGTTTTTATGTGGCCCCTTTCCACTTCCTGCATCTGGTCCTTGGATCCAGTTCTTTCCTCCAAAACTGAGCTCAGGAGAAGGGAGCAGAGATGGGGGCAAATGATAGGGGATAGTTCCATGGCACAAATCCATGATTTGTGCCATGGAACTTGAGTGTATCCCTAAAGCACACCTGCCCCAACTTCTGTGCGGCCCTCGGAGCTTGTGCAAGCTTTCAAAGTGGACCCTTGGAAGAAAAGGATTCCCCACCCCTGTTCTTCCATGACAAGATTCACAAGATCTGCCTCAAGTTCTCTGCTAAGCCTCCCCCCACCTCCCTCCCCTTCTATTACCCCATCATCCTCTTCTTTCTCTGCATTAACAGAAGAGGAAGTTGCCTACCTTCTCTCCTCCTACAAACTTATCACTTGTTCCTCTGACCCAGTCACCACCCATCTCCTCAGTTCCATCTCCTCTGTACTCATGCCCTCCATCCATCAACATCCTCGGTCTATCACTTTCCATTTCAGCTGTTCCTGCCACCTTCAAACATGATGTGGTTACACAACTACTCAAAAAAACTTAACTGAACTCTATTTACCCTACTAATTATCATCCCGTCTACGGTCTCCCTTCTTTCCTTTGCCTCCAAACTGCTTGAGCATTTATGCAACTCAGATTTTCTTGCAACTCATTCTTGATCCTCTCCAACCTGTCTCTTCGCTCTACAGAGACAGCTCTTGTCAAACTCTCCAATGACCTCTTCGTGGCCAAAGCTAGGGGACATTACACCGTTCTTATCCCCCTTGACCTATTTCCTCTTTTTGACACTGTTGACAACCACCTGCTCTTTGACACACTGTCTTTCTTTGGATTCCAGGACTCTGTCCTATCTTGGCTCTCCTCTTACCTCTTCCGCTGCACATTTAGTGTATCCCTTTGTGAACAATGGCCCTCCGAGCAGTGCAATTCCCTGCAGGATCAGGACCACTCCTTAAGGTTCGTGCTCCTCTGCTCTCCAGGAACAGGGAATAGGTGTTGACTTTAGGTGAACACCACTTTATTCCAGTCCCCAGTGCAGGTATATACAAACAGGTACATACACAGAGAATACATACAGACCTCAGGTACTTCCAGCAGTTGGACCCCCTCTGGGTCTCAGTTTATGCCCAGGACACCACCTTGGACATGGACTAGGCAGGTAGAAGCCTCCCCTTCTCACTCCCTTGCTACCTCCCTTCTCCTGGGCCCCTGGCTTTCACGACCCAGAAAAGTGTAGAGTGGAATGGAGTGTAGGCTGAGAAGAGAGTAACAACCAGTGATCTATACCCTTTGCCTGCCCTACCTCAACTGATTCATTTCTGACTGGGCCTTCCTTTATATCTCCACGAAGGGGCATGGCTCCAGTGACCAGTGGGCTGCCCTTAAAGGGCCAGCACACGTCACACCTTTGATGGATCCTTTTCCACCACTATCCCACTATCAGTTGATGTGTCCCAGGGCTCTGTCCTGGGTCCTCTTCTCCCTCTACATCTGTTTCCTTGGTAATCTGATCTCCTCCCACAGCTTCAAATACCATCTTTGTGCTGATGATTCACAGATCTACCTCTCTGCACCAGAACTCTCACCCAGAATCTGGTCCCAAATCTCTGCCTGCCTATCTGACATCGCTGCCTAGACATCTCACCGCCACCTTAAACTTAATATGGCCAAGATGGAAGTTCTTATCTTTTCTCCTAAACCCACTTCTCCCCTCCCCTCCGTCTCTGTGGATCCTTCCTGTCCCCTCAGCCTGCAGCCTTGCGGTAATCTTTGATTCTTCTCTCTTCTTCTCTCTCCTTCTCTGCTCACATCCAAAACACTACCAAAACATGTAATTTATTGCTTTATAATATTGCCAAACTCTATCCCTTCCTTTCTGAACATGCTACCAAAACCCTTATCCATTTTCTCATAACCTCCCACTTATACTATAACCTGCTTCTTGCTTCTTGCAGGCCTCCTACTGAATCATCTATCTCAAACTTCAGCTGTGAGACTTGTCTGACTTGCATGCCGCTATAATCATGTAGCTCCTTTCCTCAGGTCACTACACTGGCTCCCCATCTGCTTCTGCATACAGTTCATACTACTTCTACTCACCTATAAATGTCTTCACCAGAGATGTGGGGCAGAAAATTTTCCACCAACAAATTTTTCAACAGAAAATTTTCCAGGGCTTCCATTAATGTGAGGCTACTTTAGAATAACTGTGGGGTGACCAAGATTTTCCTGAGACAGCTGTTCTTATGTGAGCAGTCAGATGAATCTGCTCTACTAGGATATTTCTTATTTCCCCGAGGGAAGGGAGCACACTTAATTTGTCTTTTCCTTCTGCTCTTTCAACCTGTTTCAACCTTGCTTTTTGACTTTGTCTCAGAGGAGGAACTCCTGGGGATATCCCAAATCCCTGTTTCAATTGGCTCCTTCTGAGTAACAGTAGTAATACAACTTTGCAAATCTCACTGTTTTTTACTTTGCTCCTACTGAGGAAACACAGTAGAAAACCACCAGTTGCACAGCTAAGCACAGTTAAGAATCTGCTATGTGCAGAAGCAGTCCTGATAAAAGATTGGTCATTCATGAATGTGTCAGAAGAAATGTACTGTCTCTTGACCCATAAGTGCTTCTAGCGGTGTTGACTGCATGCTTTTGCCTCTGCTACTCTTTCCCTTATGTTCCCAACTGGAGCTATTAATTTCCAACTTTGAATTTGTTTCAATATAAAAGAATTAAACCACATTAAGTGTGTTTATTGATTTTTTTTCTCTCCCCCTAATCAAATATTGCAGTTGGCATTTGGCAGGCTACTTGAAAAACTTTGAGATATTACAGCATGTAAAATTAATATGGTGAATTGTTTAGTGTTGTTTACTAAAGATATAGGTCAAACATGCCAAATCACACCACAATCTATCTAAGGGATTGGGGAAAGATACATAGAAAAAATTTCTGACAAAAAAATATATATAAAAATATGCAAATCTTATGCAAAATTAGAAAAATTAGCATAGGGAAATTTTCCAATTCAAACTTTTCTGGAAAACCCACATCACTGGTCTTCACTCTGCAGCCCCTCACTACCTCTGCTCCCTTATCTTCCCCTACACCCCTCCTTCTGACCTCCATTCATCAGGCAAGATGCTCTTATCTGTGCCCTTCTCCTCCATTTCTAACTCCAAATTCTGTGCCTTTCACCTCACTGCACCATATGCTTGGAACAATGTTCCCGAGGTGGTGTGTCAGGGTTCATTAATTAAAGGTAACCTCAAAGAAGCCTTGAATAAGGACAAGGCTTCTTTGAGGTTGCCTTTAATTCATGAACCAAGGCTATATACATATCATAGCCTTCTAGATTTTAACCAAAATATTTTAGTTGTAATAAATTAATTACTGAATAACTGCATCCTGTAGTCCATAATTCAAATAATGTCACTTGTTTTTAAACTATGTCTTAACTAAATTGTAAGCTCCTTGAAGCACGGACCATTCTTGATGTTATATGTATCTATACAGCGCGGCAATGACTGGTAGTGCTATAGAAGTAATTAAATATCTGTTAAAGGACTTGCAATTTCATGTTCCTGAGCTTTCAATATTCTTGGATGGAGATTATCTGTTCCTTCTAATTTGAATACATTGGGTGATTTCAGACGTTACGGGTGCCCGATTCACCACAGTGGATTCCCAGCGGTGGCGAGCCGGCTAACCACCCCCCGTGGACAAGAAAGGCCCCAAACAGATGTAATGGGAGTGGGACCACGGCAGGGAATCGGACCGGCAGACCACAGCCCGGGGCAGCACAACAGACATTACGCCGATCCCGAGCCGTGGTCAAAACACCCAGAAGGCATCGGGGCGACCTGTCCCGGCTGCTGCTGCTGCTGTCCCCCCACCATCTCCATGTTCAGCACGACCACCGCCTCCTCCTCCGCCACCTCCTCCTCCCTTGCTCGCTCGCCCTCCGCTCTCCTCTCCCTTCTGCCTCGCTCCACCCCACCATGTCCCCCTGCTGCCGGGTGCCCTTTAAATCTCCCTCCCCGGCCCATGTTGTTGCTTGTTGCCTGGAAGCGACGCTGCGTGCTTTGTCCCCTGCTGGGAATCGTTCTGCTTGATTCTGGCCGGTGGTTGCCGTTCAGACGTTATTTTTTTTTGTTTCCCGGTGGGAATCGCTTTGACAACGCTTTCGGAGATGGTCTGGGCCGGAGCTCCGGAAGCGTGGTTAATTTTGACCCCTGGTGGGGATTGACTGTGGTGAACATCTGGCGCCCATGAAACAGACGTTCAGGGCGCTTTGGCCCTGCCGCAGGATTGACGGTGGTTCACTGTGGTTGACTGTGATCTCGTAACGTCTGAAAATACCCATTGAGTGCTTTGAATTTTGCCTCCACTTGTGCTGTGGTAATTTCCATTTCCACATACTCATCATCAGTTATGCTGTCTTCATGTTCTGTTGTCCCTATCGTCCTCCTTATTAAAAACTGATACAAAGTATTCATTAAGTATTTGGGTCATGCTTACATTATCTTGGATCTCTTCTCTACACCATCTTTACTATATAGTGGCCCAACTTGTTATTTTCTTGTTTTCTTGTTATTTATATAAACTATAAAACCTCTTGCTATTAATTTTCTGGGCAAGGTCTAGCTCAGCTTGACTCTTGGAAAGTCTTACATTATCCCTACATTGTCTAACCTTTCGGAAGTAGTTTTCTTTACTAATCAACCCATTTTTCTGCTCTCTGTAAACTGTCTGTTGGTTCTTAACATCCTGTTGGAGAGGATTATATTTGACCTTTTGGGTCTAGAATGCCTTCCTTCAAGATATTTCCCCTTTCTAGGTCTGCAAATTGCAGAAATCCTCTGCACCTTGGACTTGAAGAAATTCCAACCACTGGAATTTCTTCTGATCTATGTGTTTAATGTAATGCAGCAATCACATTCCCATTCAGAAATTCAAAACATCAGCCAAATAGACAGCAGAGTGCCACCAAAGAGAAAAAAGAGCTGAATACCAAAGTGACCCGAATCAAAACAATCTAAATACAAAGCATGAAACCTCAAAATGAAGATTCATAACCACAGACAACACTGGAAGCAAACACTGTTTCATGTTGGCTTCAGTAAAATAGAATCGAATGGGACATACCCAGAGCAAATAATGCTTTCATGGGAATGTGGCCTTATTATTATATGCCAGGCCCTGCCAATGGAATCCCAATATTTATGTATCCAGTCCAGTTACCAATGCTGATATTTTTCCATACTTCTATTGTAGACTTACAGCTGTAGGGTTAATAACTAAAGCTGTTTGTAGAAGAACAGTTGCATGTGTAAGGACCGCAAAGTGTACAATTTTTCTCACAATGAGGAGAGGCAGAGGCAACCCAGACTCAGGGATAACTTAATTAAGGGTACTTTATAAACATAATAAAATGGTCAGCTTAACAATAAGGAAATGTACTTAACACATCTGCTTAGTTTCTACAGATTAACAGTAACTGCAACATAAATGAATTTCAGATTATATCTGTTTTCTCCCAGTCCCCCTGTACTAGGTTACCAGTTTGTCAGTGCTCTTGTACAACTGTTCAGAGTTGGGCAGTTCTCTAAGGTTAGACACTCTGGGTCAGCTGCAGGGGGAAATCATCTCTCTCCTCTTCTCTCTGTGTCCTTTTTTCATCTGTCCACAACGTTTGTATTCCAGCAACAGGCCTCGTTGCACTTTTCCTGCTGTTCCGTATTTCTCTCTCTCTGGATTCCTGTAATGGTTGTCGGTGCCGCCAGTTCTTTTCCCCCCTCCCGTATTGGGCCCTGGTTATTCCCACAATGGTACCACGGGTTCTGTTTCTTTCCTTCACACTTTATTTCTCCCTCTGTCTCCACCTCTCAGCTCACTTAGGCCGCTTTTAGACGATCACGCTGTGTGCTCGCGCATGGTTTAAAAAATCCCGCAAGGAGAGATTACACGTAACACCACCAGCAATTGCACTCCTGATACGCGCCGTGCATTCTTTTCAAGCCGCGAACTGACTGGGAGCCTGATCGAGGTAGGTCATTTGCAGCTTGAAAAGAATGCGTGGCACCGTATCAGGGTGTTAGGTGCAGGGGTCCACGGCAGCGGCACCCCCGCTTGTCGGCCCGGCTGGACCAATTCTTGGATCGGTAGGCTTCTGCTGAGTGTGTCTCGCCGACGCAGTCGGTAGCCCTGCCCCCAGCAGCAACGCCGGACCTGGGGTCGGAGTCCCAGGGCCCGGCCATGCCCCCTGCCCAGACACAGTACACAGGGAATGCCCCGCCTCTGGTGCGTCACTCCGAGCATCTGCAAGCACGCACAGGGACGGGGCCTGGGAAATAAAGCCCAGCGCTACTTGCAGAGCAGCGCTGGTGATTCAAAGACCGCCCCCACCCCCCGTGACTTGACCCCTGCTGCGTATACATTGCATGACGAGGAGAGAGAGAGAGAGTATTTGCCTTCAGTCCCGTGTGTTTGGACCCCTGAGACGACCTTCCTTGGAGTGACTGGTGAGTGTGTGTGTCTGGAGAGTAGGATCCCTCATCACCCCCTTCTCCCCGTGGGCTTACTTCCCTGGCGTAAGTGTTCTCTGCCCCCTTTCCTAACTTGGTGTTTTCCCCCCTGGCCACTACCCCACTCTACTCCCCTTGTTCCCCCACACTCCCAAGCGAGTGTGTTGCGTGGGTACCCCTTGAGTAGACCTTGGCTTCCCTGTGTCTCGAGCGCCCTATGATGATAGAGGCCTGTTTTCTCCTTGAGAGGTAAGAAGGCCACCACTCTATCCTGACGGGCATTGGAGCCTCCGCAGTACCCCTCGAGACCAGGGCATGCCTCGGTAGTGTGTGATCCCCAACAAGCAAGTGGTTCCCCCCTCCCAGTGACACAGGCGCGCGATTGCCGGCGGCATCACGTGTAATCTCTCCTCGCGGGGTTTTTGAAACCCCGTGCGAGCACAGAGCACGATCATCTAAAAGCGGCCCTAGTCTCCTTCTTTTCTCTCCTGACAACCTCTCTCAGCTGTCCCCATCCCCAACTGACTCTCTCCTCAGCATTCTAAAAAAAACCTCCCCTCAGTTTTTTTCATTGGCACTCCCAGGTTCCAACCTCTTGCAGGGACAAAGTCACTACACATGCAGCAATGCAGAGAATGGGCAACTAAGTGAGACTGAAGAGCATTGCTTTTACCAACATCTTGGGCCTCTCTTCAGAACTGTTGCTGTTGCCATCTGGTGCTGAGAAAGCAGGGGTGGGGCAGCAATAAGAGTGTCTGTGTAGCAGATATGTATTGTGAAAAGGGCCTTGGGCTCTGCTGCCAAAGTAACCATATGACTGGTGAAGAAGTCTGAAGTCTGGGTGATGTCCTTTCTGGCTAATAATCAGAGCCATGGCACAGCCACTAGGAATGTACCAGAAAGAGGTTAGGATTAGGGGAATAGTTTTTTGGTGTGGTAGTCGTGCAGCATGGGAGAGGTGTGAAAGTGTTGCAGGTCGTGGTGAGGAGGCATGAGTGGCTAAGTAGGGTGGTGGGTGTAGGTTCTTTACTTAAAGACAGCAGAGTTGAGAAGTTGTGGGCAGGGAGGCTTGCATCTTAAGCCTTCATTTCCCATCAGTATATTTGGTGTTCTGAAAAGGTAAGGATGAGCCCCAGGGCACCTTACTCCTATGCTAGAAATGGTGTGTTTCACCACTGATTTTAAGTTAACAGTAAATCCCAGTCCTAGGAAGGGGAGGTGGGAAGCCTGACTCTATACAAGATGCATAGGCTTAGTTTGGAGGTTCCACTCTGACTAATTAAAACTAAACACCCTTTCCATTTGCATGTTAACCAGAACCCAGCTCTCCTTATTCCCCCATCAGCTCTGGGCAGGACAAGAAGCTGGAAGAGGTGGATTTTGAAAGCTGTCTTGGGCACAGTTGGTCAGAACAAAAAGTTGACATGCTTGAGGCAAACTTGCCATTCTAGCGCTATCCATGTGAAACTCTTACTGGTTCTTCATTCCCAAGCCAATGTGTAGTGTTGTTGTGTTGACCACTGTGAAAGAGCTCCCTGTTCTGCCCCAGAGGTGGCTGCATGTCACCGGTGGGTGGGTTAAATGCTGTCTCTGAGGTAAGGCAGCCTGCACACACAGGGTGAGGACATTAGCTGGTCCAAGATCTTTGTTGCTTCAGGCTGCTCAGCACACATGGGTTCTTAGAAGTAGTATAGGTCAGCACTGCCCATTAAGAGAATATGGTCACTTGCATGGCAAGGCTGTCATTAACAGGAAGAGAGGGGAAGCCCTCTCCGGGCATGGAGAGCTCAGCAACAGCAGTGTCAGTGAGTCCTGCCCCCAGTGAAGGCAGTAGTATTTGGCTTGCTTTGCAGGGTAGGTGAAGCATCACTCAGCGGAATCAGTTCTGCTCTCTGGGGAGCACCAGTGAGCCCCAGTGCCAGGAAGGCCCCAGTAGTGTGCAGTGGGGATGCTACAAACAGTGCTCCAGGCAGGTGCAATTCACCTTCTTCACAGATCCGCTCAGGGCAGAGATGTTTGCCAGAGTCAGGACAGTGCCGTGGGGCAGGCCCTTCCCAATGGCGATGCCAGAGACCTCCCCAGGTGACAGAACACGGTCCCAGATGGCAAAGCCAGCTAGGTACCCCACAAAGCCTTCTGAGGGGTCAAAGCCCCCTCCAACCATGTCTTGCTCTTGACCAAGGATGAGCGACCCTCCAGGGGGGATCTCATAGCCCTTCTGGAATTTGGAGCCAGTGGACACCAGCCTCCTGTCCATGTAGAACCAGTACTGCCCCTGGATGGAGGACCAGATGAGGCACATGTGGTGCCACCCACCATCGAGGAGTTGCCCCACTGGAAACTCCCGAAAAACAGGGTCACCGATCACAAAGTGGACAGAATCCCGGGGCACTGTGTCCTTGCCATGCAGGACCAGCTTGTTGTCGTTCTCCTCAGTGGCATAAGAGAGGATGGTGCCCAGGTAGCCAGCATGGGTACTCACCCAGCTGCAGAACGACAGCTCGTGCAGGCTGAAGCGGAAGCTTGGGGCAAAGGTGACAAAGTTGTTAGATGAACTGTTGGGGAACAACAGCATGGAATCCACATTGCAGACTGGAGAAGAGAGAGATGCCTTGTTAGTTCCCACCCAAATGCATGACTGCTGCCAATCCAAGGAGGCAGGACTTGTCTCCCCCTTCCAAGCCCATAGTGACCTCATCCCCCTCCTAACACTGTTACAAAGCCTCCTTTTTGCCCAGCACAGGCGTTGCCCTTGTGAGGTCCTGCCCTGTCCAGAGAAAAACCCTTCTCCTGTGCATCTGAGCTGGGGCACCCCTACTGCTTAGCAGCCACGGCCCAGCGGCCCACTCCTCATTGTATAAGTAGGGAATGCCAGTCATAGACAGGGGAGTGGCCTCAGTACCACAAAGTCAGAGTGACATAAAGATATGGGGCAGGAACTATAAGAATTGGGCCCAGAGTGACTTGCCCATGGTCATGGAGTGAGTCTGCGTTAGCATCCAAGTGCAGAGCTGTAGCCCATTGCAGCACTTCCCTACTCCCACCTTTTGGAAAAGGGCACACATGCACATCCTAGGATACTACCTAACTAGCCAAGAGCCCAGCCCCATTCACTTGTACCCAGGTCTGGGAAACTCCCTCAACACGGGAAACGGCCCCTGTATGGAGATGAAACAGACACTCAAAACCAATAATTGACTGCATGCATCCAATTGGAATTCATCATGGGGAAGCAAGTTCCAAGGCCAATTCACAAGGGTTTCTTTGTGAAACTTGCACCTGTTTTCACTACATTTGACATTTATTCACTTATTTGGTTGCTCATTACTTCAACAATTTGGGGTGTTAGCAATTTGGCTCTTGGTTAGTTGATAGACTGCACTCTTGGCTATTTGGTGCATTGCTATTCATTACTCCAGGTCTTCAGCTGTGCAATTTGGCAAGGGGTTGAATTGTTAAATATTAATGTGATTTTGATTGGTTGGCTCTAGGATGTAACACAAGAGAAAGTCATGGAAAGTCCCAAATAACAGAATACTGAATAACAAAGTGAACAAATTCCAGTCAACATTGATCAAACTGACACAATTTGAAGCAATGAGCTGGTAAGCACCAAGGGACAAATCTCAAAACAGCAGCTGATACCAACATGAAGATATATTTTTTTCTGGAAACAAATATCCAGATTATATTTGCACATTTAAAATGATCAGTTTGTTTCAGCTGGGCTGGGCAATACCTAGCTAAGGCATAGGCAGCTGGGGAGACAGGGTCTGGCAGAAGGGGCCTACCCTAGCTGAGGCGCAAAAGGCTGGGCAGGACCTGCCTGGCTGAGGCACAGGTTATGCCCAGGCCAGCCAGGCTAAGCCTAGCGGAGGGTGATTGGGCTGGCTGAGGTGCAAGTGGTGGGGCCAAAATGCAGGCGGCTGGGCTGGGTGGGGCCTGGGTGAGGTGCAGGTGGCTGGGCTGAGCTAAGCTAAGCAGGGCCTAGCTGAGGCACAGGCAGTTGGGCTGGACAGAGTCTAGCTGAAGCGCAGGCAACTGGGCAGGGCAGTTGGGCTGGCTGAGGAACAGGCAGCTGGGTGGGTGGGGTCTTGCTAAGGCGCAGATGGATTGGGGGCTGGCCAAAGTGCAAGCAGATGGGCATGGGCTGGAAAACAGTACAAGGTTGTTTCACAGCTGGTTGAAGAACCATACTCAAGAGGGATCATTAATGGTTCATCATCAAACTGGATGGGGGTATCAAGTAGAGTTGCCACCTTAGGTATATTTTTCCAGGCCACTTATGAAAAATACATGTTTCCACCTATGTATATTTTTTCAGGCCACTTATGAAAAATATATGTTGCAGGGCCTGCATTGGTACCATAGGTGCCACTGCAGGCCCTGCAACATGTATTTTTCATAAGTAGCCTGGAAAAATATACCTAGGGTGGCAACCCTAGTATCAAGTGAGGTCCTGCGGGGCCCTTTCTGGGTCTGTTACTATTCAACATCTTTATTAACAACTTGGATGAAGGAGTCAAGAAAATACTTGCCAAGTTTGCACATGACACAAAGGTAGGAGGAATCGCTATCACCTTGGAAGATAGAACTAGAATTCAAAAAATCTTGCTAGGTTGGAAACTAGGGGTGGTCCTCCAGAGGAAATTGTGAATTTGGATCCATTACAAATTCAGATCTACAATTTGCGGATTTAATTACGGATTCATATTACGGATCCGCATTGAAATCAATTTTACAAAGTCATTGCACATGTGCAAAATGGCTGCCAGACCATTCTGTACATGCACACCCTTTCCCAAAATGATGGTGACAGCGTCATCACCATTTTAGAGAAGAGCAGCTAGTCTGCGTATGTTCAAAATGGTAGTGTGCATGTGCAGACTGACTGCCCTTTTCCAAAATGGTGGTGATGCTGCCGCCGCCATTTTAAAAAAGGGCACGCATGTACAGAACATCCAGTGGCCATTTTGCACATATGCAATGATTTTTATTTTTTATTTATTTTTTAAATCATTAGATTTAAAATTGAACCACAATGAGAGTGTTGCCACTATTGCAGTTTGGTACAGATTAATCTGTAATGGCCCATTACAAGCAGTTACAGATTAATCTGAATCCGTATTGCCCACTCCACCTGGAAACCTGGGCTGAAATTCACACAACAAAATCCAACTGAGATAAATGTAAAGTTCTGCAGTTGGGGATGAAAACCCAAGTGCACAAATTTAAGGTGGCTTGGCAGCAGCACATGTCAAAAGAATCTAGAGCAGGGACAGGAAACCGCAGGCTGGGGGGCCAAATGCAGCCTACAACAGGTTTTTACGTGGTCCTTTGCTGGATCTGTCCCCTGGATCCAGTTCTTACCCGCAAGCACTGAAAAACCGAGTTGAGGGTAAGGGAACAGAGAAGAGGGCATGCACACAGGGATAGGGGGCAGTTCCATGGCACAGATCCATGATGGGGATACTTCTTATCTTGAGTGCACCCTTTATGCACCCCTGCCCCAAAATATGTGACCCTCAGATCTTGTACTAATTTTTAAAGCCCCCCTGAAGCGAAAAGGTTCCACACCCCGATCTAGGGATTTTGGTTAATCATGAGCTGAACATGAGTCAGCAACGTGACGTGGCTGCAAAAAAGGCTAATGCAATTTTAGGCTGTATACAGAGAAGCATTGTTTCAAGATCAGCAGAAGTAATAATTGCACTCTATTCATCACTGCTCAGACCTCACCTGGAATACTGTGGCCAGTTTGGGGTGCCTCATTTTTAAAAAGACATTGGAAAGTTGTAGCAAGTTCAGAGAATGGCTACAAGGATGATAAAGGGTCTGGAATGCAAGGCTTACGAAGAAAGGTTGAAGGAACTGGGTAAGGAAAGGTTTATTCATTACTTATTTTGTTATCCTGCCATATCTCAAAGGCTCACGGCAGCTAACATCATCATAAAATACAAGATAAAACCCATAAAATGCTTATAAGACCCCACCCTCATTCCAGGATCTACACCTGCCTGCTAAATGTCTGGCAGAATAAATGTCTTGCACTGCCTCCAGAAGATGCCCAGGGCAGGGCTTAGGTGAACCCCCCAAGGGAAGGGAGTTCCAAAGCAGCCACCAAAAATGCTTCTCTGCATACCCAGGTCATGTGGACCAGGGTCAATGGTGGAACTTGCAAAAGGCTCTTGACTGATCTTAGAGGTTGCAGAGAGACATAAGGAGGAAGGTGGTCCTTTAGATATTTAGGGCCGAGGCTGTTTAGGGTTTTATAGTCCAAAACCAGCACTTTGAATTGTGCCAGGAACACTATTGGCAGCCAGTAAAGACTCTGAAGAACTGGTGTAATGTGCTCCCAGAGACCTAAGAGGCAGGCAGTTGCATTCTGCATGAGTTGCAGCCCCCGAACAGTCTTCAAGGGCAGCCCCACGTAGAGTGCACTGCAGTAGTCATAAGAACATAAGTAGTGTCATACTGAGTCAGACCAATGGTCCATCAAGCCCAGCATCCTGTCCTCTGACAGTGGCCAATCTCAATCACATGGGAGAAGAACCAACAGTCATAATGGGCAATCCATTCCCTGTTGTTCACTCCCAGCTCCCAACAGTAAGAAGTTCATTCCGTAAGCTACTTGGTTAATAACCTCGAGTCCAGCCTTGAGGTAATAAAGGCATAGATGAAAGAAATGGACACAGCCTTCTCACCAGATGGAGTTCGTGAAAGGCACTCCTGGCCACAGCTGCAACCTGATGTTCCTGAAGCAGCTCTGGATCCAGGTTGAACAGAAAACTAAGGGAAACATGATAGCAATCTTCAAATATCTAAAGGGCTGCCCTAATATGTGTGTTTCAAATATGGAAGCCGAAAAGGAGTTTGTCTGAGTCTGAGCATTTTCCAGTGGCAGTGTAAGACTTTCCTTTTCAGTAAAGCATTTAACAAGGCAGGGATAGGGACTGGGTGGGAGGTTTGGGGGGGTTGGGATGCATGGTTTTGGGATGAGGTTAGGTTTTTTTGAAATGTATTTTAAGGTTTTAAAATTTTATTGTATTTTTAGTATTGTAAGCTGCCCTGAGCTTAGGAAAGGGTGGGGTATAAGTATAAATAAATACATAAGTAAAGTTGAACTAGGCTCAGTGAGAGAGAGGCTGTGAAGGAGGCAAGAAGCTAACGGAGCTCTGTCTATATGATTTAAGCCAGGGGACTTTAGCCTGGCGAAAAGGGACTTTGGGGGAGCCAGAGGCTTATTGCCTGGCTTTAGAGACTGGGAGAGCCAGAGAAGTTGTTGCCTGGCTGGAGAACTTGGTATATAGAGACTATGTATGTGGGAGTTTGTACTTGTATATGGGCTAAGCAAGTGAGTAAAAGACTATATGGAGTTAATTCCCAAGACTAAGTGACTGTTTAGGGCCCTGATCCTGAGAACACTTACCCCAGTGAGGCTGTGTCATAAAACCCTTGCAGTTGAGATAGGGTGATCCCACCACCACCTCCAAGACCAACTTGGCTAGAGAATTCAGGGAATCAGCTGTGCAGTGGGGTGGTTGGTACACCCGCAAGATCCCCATTCTATCCTCTGCCAAATCCAACATAAGGTGGACACATTCAGTACTGGATGGGCTATGTAACCGATGCCTTCAAACAGCTGAGGCATCTTTACAGATCACTGCCACTCCGCCCCCCAATCCTAGACTGATGCTGTACCGAGTACTCAGCTGACACCATCTGGGACAATATAGGCCCAGATGCCTCATCCAGTCAGGTCTCTGTAACGCATAGGAGGTCAGTGGTCTCATCCTGAATAAGAGCAAAGATGGATGATGTTTTATTTGCCACTGACCTCACATTAAGCAGAATCAGCTTCAGTGGCCTCACTGGCATCAACCCCCAAATATCTCATGTAGAACACGGGAATAGACACAACATACCTCTCCCAATGTCCCCAATAGCATTTTTTTCCCCTCCCTGCCATACCTCCCATGCTTTATACTCGCTTGGGCTGTCTGAGCAATGCCCTAGCACAGCTGCTTCCAGTTAGGTGCTGTCCCTTCTAATCAGCACCTGCAGCCTCACCAGTGCCATCCCCAGGCTGGCACTACTTGCTCTTAAAGGCCCACCCAGTGACCCACAGGGTCTCCACCCTGTTACAGAGTTCTTCTCTGAGGTTCTCCAAACTGTGATGGACCACTGTGCCCAGTTCATCGATGTGCTAGCCAGGTGGCCAGGGAAGAATCATGGACACCTGCATATTCCACCACTCCCCCTTCTTCAGGCACATGTACATCAGGGACTTTGGACACTTTAAGCAAACATGCATTGAGTAGGTGCTCATACAGCCTGTAGTTCTGGGGGACCCTACCTACCCACTCAAGCCGTGTTTCATGAAGGCATACAGTGTTGCCTGCACCCCAGAGCAAATCTACTTTAACCAGCAGCTCAGCACAACCTGTTCTGTTGTCAAGGGAGCTTTCAGGCTTTTAAAGCAGAGGTGGAGATTAATTACAGCCAGAACCGATTTTCAAACTAGAGACTGTGTCACTTCTAATTTCCGCCACCTGTATTCTGCGTAATATGTGCAAGACCAGAAGGGCAGCACTGGAGAACCCCATGCCAGTGAGCTCCAGCAAGCCAGTGTCCTTGTTCAAGATCCAGCACAACGGAATGGAGCAGTGAATTGCAAGAGAGATCCGGGACATCTTGTGCCACCAGATAAACCAGAATGCTCCCCGAAATCAGTGACACTTTTGCAAAAATATTTAAAGAAATTGTTAACGCCGTTAGGAATGTTTCTAGTGTGTCCGTGTTTTCTCCTCTGACTCATCCAGTCACCCCACCCCTTCTTTTCCCTGTGTGTTCCCTATTGACATTTGCAGGCAAGCACCTGTATTCCCTGTGCATTCCCCATTGACATTCGCAGCTTCTGTGCACCCCCAGCCGCCAAAGCCGATTCTCCACACCCATTCCCTTCCCTTCCCTGCACTACCTTCCTTTTCCACCCCAGACCCCAAAGCAGATTCTCCATGCACCCTTTCCTTCTCTGCATCCTCATTCCTTTTCGCGCTTGCTTGGGTGGGAGTAATGGTAACGATATGTTCTCCCTATCCTCCTCCATGGATCCACCTGGAAAGGTTTGGGCAGGGTATTGGAATTGCTGGTGGAAGGGGAGGCATGCCCTGACCAGCGCAGTCAGTCCAACGTGAGCGTAGAGGGGAGTATGCTTGGGGTGTTTTGCTGGAGAAACCAAGGTAGGCAGGATCCAAGTGGGTCAACGTGAACTGCTGGAGGGGGTTGGCCAATGGGATATGTCCCAGGACAACAGTTGTCACACTCCCAGAAACTACATGCTGGAGAAGGGAGCAGGGCTGGATTTAGGAATTTTTCATCCCAAGGCCCTTCTCAGACTGCTGCCCCCCCCCCACCCCCAAGCAAAGCCCCGTCTCCACTGTTCAGAACAGACGAGCAGGTGTACAAAATATGCAAGATATACAGAGTTGAACAGAGACACAGCATAAGGCAATGCACCAGGCCTGGCCTCCAGCCTCCCCTTATAGCCAGCCTACGCCACCAGTAGTGCAACCAGGCCATTCCCCACTAGGGGTACTAGACCATTCCTTCTGGGCCTTCGGCCCCAATACCTAAGTGTACTCTATGCAGCCCTGCAACATGCATGATGGGTGGGGAGGCACTTGTCTAATAATACTCT
>QEPC01010134.1:40609-55387 GCA_003113815.1 Sphenodon punctatus | reverse complement strand
AATGCGAGTCTCAGGATCAGATTGCAAAAGATGGCAACTAGGGTTGTCACCTACACAAATGTTTAAGGAATGCTTATGAAAAATACATGTTGCAGGGCCTGCATTGATGACTAAGGTGCAAATGCAGGTCCTGCAACATGTATTTTTCATAAGTATTCCTTAAACATTTGCATAGGTGGCAACCCTACTCCCACCCCCTTGCAAATTGCCTATTCTACCCCTCTCCCAGGTTCCCTTGTTTTCCACTCCCCACCCCCAAGAGAACTCTGATTCCTCCCCCCAAATCCCACCATTTGAGGACACAAACAAATGCCACAAACAAATCTCCCCCACTCATCCCCATGCACAGAGCAACCAGGGGAAATGGCGGTTGAGTGGGCAGTGAGTGGGGATGCATGTGCAGCCATGTGCACACCCCGCTCATGCACTGGCATGCCCATAGACTCCCCCACCTGGCGGAGCCATGTAAAAATGGCCTGTGAGGAGCCACTCGAAGAACAGAAAGTTGCTGCCTTGTAAACAAGGTTCCTTTGAGGTGGCTCCTAACATTCTCACAATACCCACCCTTCCAGCCCCACATGGAATTTTCTTATACTCCTAGAAAGCGTTGGAAGGAACTGTCATTCTGAGGGGGAGAGTGCTTTTTATACTAGAGGAGCTTGAGACCATCACGTGGTCTATTATTTGAATAGTGAGCATGCACAACCCAGTTGTGAGAATGTTGGGAGCCATCTCGAAGAACCTTATATTCTGCAACAATATTCTGATCACTCACATGGAGAAGAGTTGTTTGTAAATAAACAGCTTTATCTCCCAGTCCCATGTTCCTCTGCTGTTGGTGCAGCACTACTAGCAGGCAGAGGTAGATGAGGGATGGGGACCGGAGCCAGCGAGGGGAGGCAGAAGAACTTATTGGGGAAAAGTAGCCTGAAGAAAAAAAAAAAGAGCAGAGCAGCTGGACAGGGGTGGGGTGGGGTGTTGCCGCCCCCATCCCCTCTCCAGAAAATGCCACCTGAGGCCTGGGCCTTAAGGACCTTTCCCTAAATCCGGCCTTGGAAGGGAGGTCTGGATCTGGAGAGACTGGGACAACAGAGCTCCCATTTCCTTGCTCACCGTCTCCAGTACACTGTCCAAGCGCTCAAATTGCCACCAGAAGCAGGCCTCATGTCTATCCTCCCTCCGGTAGTCCAGGCAGACTTATTCTCCCTGGCCACAACCTGAATGGTGTCCTGGATCTTGTCCAACTATCTTGTGGTGTCCCCAAGCAGCTCCCTTGCCAAATCCGCCATGTGCTGCCGGTTATGGACAGGGCCCCGAGTCTTCTGCGCTCCCGCGATTCGCGGGATTTGTGCAGAATCCTTCCCCAGGCAGGATTATCGTGGAAACTGGGGAAATCCCCATGGGATTTCCCTTCCTTGGTGGTGAGCCAATCCGGGACCTGCTTTAGTCAGGCCACAAGCCAATCAGGGGCTTGTGCGGCCTTTATAAAGCAGGTCGATGCCACTTATGAAGCCACTTGAGACCGCCGCTCCAGGATTGCTGCTGCCGCCGAGGGACCCGACCTCTAGCCGCCGAGGGACTCCAGACACTCCAGGATCGCCGCTGCCACTGAGGGACCCGACCTCCAGCCTCCGAGGGACTCCAGCCGCTCCAGGATCACCACTGCCGCCGAGGAACCCGACCTCCAGCCGCTCCAGGATCGCCGCTGCTGCTGAGGGACCTGACCGCCAGCCGCCATGGGACTCCAGCTGCTGCTGCTCCAGCCGCTCCAGGATCGCCGCCACCGCGGGACCTGATCTGCCGCCGAGGGACCCGACCTCCAGACGCCGCTGCTCCAGCCACTCCGAGATTGCCGCCACCGCCAAGGGACGCCAGCCACCGAGGGACCTGATCTGCCGCCAAGGGACCCGACCTCCAGCCACTGCTGTTCCAGCCGCTCCAAGATCGCCGCCGCCACCGAGGGACTCCAGCCGCTGAGGGAACTGATCCACCACCGAGGAACCTGACCTCCAGCCGCCGCTGCTCCAGCCGCTCCGGGATCACCGCTGCCGCGGAGGGACTCCAGCCACCGAGGGACCTGACCTCCAGGGATCGACGCCTCCGCCTTGCTCCAGCCGCTCCAGGGATCAGCGCCTCTGCCTTGCTCCAGCTGCTCCAGGGATCGACGCGGCTCCAGCCATAAGGTAAGTAGGTGGTTGGGGGGGGGGTCCCGCTGTGAGCTCTGCTTTTTATAATGTGTTTGGGAGGGTCCCGCTGCGAACTCTGCTTTTTACAATGCATTTAGGGGGGGTTCCGCTGCAAGCTCTGCTTTTTATAATGTGTTTGGGGGGGGTCCCGCTGCAAGCTCTGCTTTTTATAATGTGTTTGTGGGGGGGGGTCCCGCTCTGAGCTCTGCTTTTTACAATGTTTATGGGGGGGTCCCGCTGCAAGCTCTGCTTCTTTTTACAATGTGTTTGTGGGGGGGGTGTCCTGCTGCGAGCTCCGCTTTGCCATGTGTTTTGTGGGGTGGGTTTCGTGCTTTGCCATGTGTTTTTGGGGCAGGGGTTCCACTGCGCCCCCTGCTTTGCCATGTTTTGGGGGGTGGGTTTTGTGCTTTGCCATGTGTTTTGGGGGCAGGGGTTCCACTGCGCCCTCTGCTTTGCCATGTGTTTTGCGGGGTGGGTTTCCTGCTTTGCCATGTGTTTTGGGGGGTAGGTTTTGTGCTTTGCCATGTGTTTTGGGGGCGGGGGTTCCACTTTATTGGGTTGCAGAATTTTCAATTTTGGGTCGCAGAATTTTGGAAAATATTTTGCAGAAGAATCGGGGCCCTGGTTATGGACCCACAAGTTCTGGTTCCACTGGGTGCTTGCCCCTTGCGGTTCTGGGTTTGGTGGCAGATCTGTAGCAAGGCAACGAGGCACTGCCCCGAAGAACCCCCTCACCCCATGTAACAGCCATGCTTCCTGCACAATGTAATGGCCCTCCAGCTGCACTGAGGGAAGTGGGAATTAGTACCTGGAATAGGTTGTTGAGAGTTTGCTGTGTAAATGAGCACCGCCATGAGCACCCTCACTGCTGCCCTCCACACTTGCCATTTTGGCATCAGCCCCACCCAAGCCTGCTGTCCCATCATGGTTCCTTCCCTTCTCCTGCAACCAGTGGTCCTGGCATGGTGCCTTCCTAGCCACTTCCCGCACATACCATTTGCCATAATGCTATGGGCGGGAAGTGGCTAGGAAGGCACCATGCCAGGACCATTGGCTGCAGGGGAAGGGAAGGAACCTAGCTGCACCAAAAAGGGACCATTTCTGGATCTCCAAGGAAGTATTCTCCTGCTCCTCAGTGCTCTCCTGGCCACCTATGAGCACACTAAAGAAAAAACAACACCTAATTAGAAAGCAATAAATAGAAGCCTTTATTATGCAGCTGTGGAAATGCATCCCCACCACCAGCGCTCAGCTTCATTCATTTACCGTTCTCTGTCTCCCCGCTGATGTTGGCCTTTGGTTCCGCACCACAGTTCCATCCATGAGCACCTCCAGTGGTTCCTCAAACAGAGTCTGGTTCTCAAGGGGGTAGACTAGGCTGCTAGAGTGGTTGCTGCAGTGGGATACCAGCACCATGCAGTTCTCCTCCCGGCATTTGCACTATTCCCCCACCGCCATCTATGCTTCCACACCTGGCTACCATTTTGGATTCCCCCCCCCCCACACAGAGCAGCCCACTGTCCCACCATGATGCCTTCCTCTACCCCCGCCAGCCCGTGGGCCAGATCATTCCAGAGGAACCCATTAGTCGCACCATTCTCCCCCAGCTGCCATTTTGGCTTCTTCCTTCCACTGCCACAGCAGCCTGCAGGTCCCCCATAGTGCCTTCCCACCCACTCCTGTGCATACCATTGCCATTCTGTGGAACTTTTTCCCAGTGATTTTCCTGCTCCTCAGACACATTCTTCTGGCCACCTGGCAACACAGTAAACAATAAAGAGCATAGTTAGATAATAAATGGAAGCCTTTGAATAAACTTGAACACCCACCCTGCAGTGCATTCACTTACCATTCTCCTCAGCCAATAAAAAAATTAATCCACTGAAGAAAAGTAGGCTCTCAAGCTGGCTCTCAACCTGGAACTGTGAGAGTTATGGTATCCGTGTCAACCCGTGCTAGCTCCGGGAAGGGGACGGTCATGTAGAGGTGTCTGCCTGCAGTCATGGCTTCCATGCTGGGAATGGAAGCAGTGGCAGTGGGAAAATAGCGCATTGAAAATGGCATGGTGGGTTTGACAGCGAGAGTGAGAGTGGAGAGAGGAGCCAGAAGTAGTCTCACCTTGGAGCACTCTAGGCTTTTCGGCCACAACTCTGTGGTGCTGCTGGTCCTGTATGCGGGTGAGGCTGCACACAAACTAACAGATTGGCCATGGCTATGTGGGCATGCATTATTACCCTGGATTAGCCCAGACAATGGGCCTATGAACTTGAAGACACTGTGAGTATCTAGTGGGTGGTGGCCAAGAGGTGGGTGTAGGCTAACATCTGGCGGCCACCTAATAAACGAGAGGGTGAACACAGAGTGGGTCCAGGTTAATGTGACTTATGTCTCAATTGTTTTCAACCTGAGCCTGGTTCTAGAGAGGTCTGAAGCTGCAGTGCCACAAAGTGGCTGTCTTTACAAGCTGCCCAGGGGCTTTAGCATAATTGGAAATCCACATACACTCGCCAGTCTTCTCGCCAGTTCTCTTTTCTCAAGGTTAAACATGCCCAGATTGACAAGGGGAATTCTACCCTGTTGATCTTGTTCGGTTTTTCAGTGCCCTATGATACAGTTGATCACGAGGTGTTGTAGACCCAACTGCGGAACCTGGCAGGGGTGCGACCCCTCGAATGGTGGGACCCCTCGAATGGTCCCACACTTTCCTGTCAGGGAAGTCCCAGAGAGTTCTGATGGATGATTGCTCATCGTCCTCTTGGGACCTCGCCTCTGGCGGTCCGCAGGGTTCTATTTGGTCTCCCTTCTTGTTCAACATGTATACGAGGCTGCTGGGTGAGGCCATTCTGAGGTTTGGGGTAAAGTGTCAGCAGTATGCTGATGACACCCATTTCTGTGTCTCTTTTTCATCCGACGCAGGCCCTGCAGTCTTGGTGTTCACACAATGCCTGGCTACTATCAAGGACTGGATGAGGGTGAGCCGATTGAAGCTGAATCCAGACAAGATCGAGGTGATGATGGTTGGCCAGTCTTGTGACCATGGGGAGATAGGGACTCCTGTTATTGACCGAGTCCAGCCCCCTCTACTCAGGTTCACAGCCTTGGGAGTGCTTCTGGACCTCTGCTGTGCCTGGATTGTCAGGTAGTGGCAGTGGCCAGGAGCAGTTTTCACCAACTCCATCTGGTGAGGAGGCTGAAGCCTTTTCTTTTTGATTCGGATCTGACCACTGTCATCATGCTTTCATCACCTCGAGGCTAGATTACTGCAATGCACTCTACGTGGGGCTGCTCTTGAGGACTGTTCAGAAGCTGCAGCTGGTGCAGAATGCAGCAGTGGAGCTCCTTTCAGGGACGAATCGCTGGGAGCACATTACACCGGTGCTCCAAAGTCTGCACTGTCTTCCTGTAGCTTTCTGGGCACAATCGTGCCCCCGCACCTTATCATGTGGCATTCCGCAGGGTTCCATTCTGTCTCCGTTATTATTTAATGTATATATGCAGCCCTTGGGGGAGGTCGTGAGGGGGTTCGGGGTGTGGTGTCACCAATATGCTGATGATACTCAGCTGTACCTCTCCTTTTCAACTGACCCAGATCCTGCTGTCTCATTGCTATCCCAGTGTTTGGAGGCGGTGGCGGAATGGATGCAGAAGAGCAGACTGAAGCTCAACCCCGATAAGACGGAGGTGATGTTGGTGGGGAGAGCAAGGGAGGTAGTGGCGGTGCTGTAAAACCTGGCTGTTCACCCAGGCCTTTGGGGGTGGGGGGTGGGTTAGGGGTTACAGTTTTTCACCCCCAACCTGTTTTATTGTTTTAAACTTCCATTGCCTGTTTAAATATTGTTGATTGTTTTTATAGTGTTTTTATGTATTATATATTATTATGAATTGTTGGAAGCCGCCCCGAGCTGGTTACAGGAGGGTGCAGGATATAAATTACAAAAATAAATAAATAAATACATTCAAGATGCTGGTTTTGACCTTTAAAGCCCTAAATGGTCTAGGCCCCACATATCTGAAAGACCACCTGTCCTTCTGTGCCCCATTGCAGCTCCTGTGATCAGTCAGGCGTGCCTCCCTGTGGCTATTGTCTGTTAGCTTTGCTCAGAGCTCATGCGGGGCGGGGGGCATTCTCGGTTGCTGTCCAAGTGCTTCGGAACTCCCTTCCTCCAGAGGTTTGTTTGAGTCTGAGCCTGGACATTTCACAGAGGCAGTGTAAGAGCTTTTTATGTGACAAGGCATTCGTAGCTAGATGGTAACCTTCTGAACCATGTGGCAAGTTTTGAGAACCAGGGGCGTTAACCAACCATTAACCTCTGCAAACATTCCACATGGGAATGTCCCGCGCCTGGGTCATGCCTGTACCTATTTTACATACACTTGATGTGGAGTCTGCAGCCTGCTGTTTAGGATTCAGACCTTGTGCCCACACACAGCCCCACCACCATGGGGCCATTCAGTCAGGCTCATCTGTGACCCTGGGCCCAGCCTCTGCAGGGGGAAGGGCCCCAAGGAAAGTCCCAGTCCTGAGGTTACTGAGATCAGCAAGAGGAGGGGGCGCCTGCTGGTCTCTTTTTGGTCAAATACAAATTGCTACTGAAAAGAGGAAAGGGCCTTGAGGAAAGTCCCAGTCCTGAGGCTACTGGGGTCAGCAAGAGGAGGGGGTGCAGCTTCTTGTTGGCACAACCTCTCTTATGTGGGGCCACACACACTGCCCCCTCTCCCCATCTAGGCCCTGCATTCATGGTGGTGGGTGGATATAAAGACATGGTTGTAAGTTAAGAGCCTTAAGAGTGTTTCAGAAACAATGAATACAAGACCGTTAAATCTCCTAAACACCTCCCACAACCTTAATGAATATTTTTTCCCTTAACAATCTAATGATTTTGAAGCTGATCTCATGATTTAAGTGAGTCACAACCCTTTTGAAAAAATGTAAGTAGCCACTTTCTCCTGCTCTAACTTGGCAAGGAGAATGGGGAGTTCTGAGTTAGAGAAGTATCTGCGTGCCTCCCCTCCTCACCTAAGCTGGGGCCCAGAGGTTTTCCAAAACCACAAGTCTCAAGACTTTTAGAAATCATGAGAGAAGCTTCAAAATCATGAGATTTTTAGGTGACAAATGTCCTCCCCTAGCTTAAACAATGAATACAAGACCCTCAAATCTCGAAAACACTTCCCCCAACCTTAATGAATACATGAATACTGGTACAGATCACTGGGAGCACATCACATCTGTGCTCCGTGCTCTGCAGTTGCTGCCTATAGTCTTCCGGGCCTGATTCAGGGTGCTGGTTTTGACCTATAAAACTCTTAATGGCCTGGGCCCTAGCTATCTGAAGGACCACCTCACTTTCTGGGCTCCTGAAGTCATTGGGGGGCACCCTTCTGGAGATTCCTCACTATAGATGGATGGGGACCAACAGGCAGGTGTTCTCGGCAGCTGCCCGGCACTGTGGAACTCGCTCCCGGTATCAGCCCGGATCTCCTCGCATTCCAACGTCAGTGTAAGACCTGGCTCTTCCACCAGGCATTTGGTGGAAGCAGTGTTCTGGGTGGGATGGGTTTTATGTTTTGATTTTGCATACTGGTTGACTGTTTTAATGTTTTTATACAGAATTGTTTATATTTTGATATTGTATTTTGATTTTATGGTGTGAGCCACCCCGAGCTGCCTGAGTTAGGTGGGGTAAAAATGTATAAATAAAATAATAAATTTTCCCCTTAACAAAAATCACATTATTTTAAAAATGATCTCATGATTTTAAAGTCACAAACCTTTGGAAAAAATAAAAGTACTCACTGCCTCCTGCTCTAAGCTGGCAACAAGGAGAAAGGGGAGTCTGAGTTAGAGAAGTATCTATTTGCCTCCCGTCCTCACCTGAGCTGGAGCCAGAAGTTTCCCCAAAATAGGTGGGACCCCGGGCCCATTACCGGCTACCGGATTTACCGGTTACCGGTTCTTGAAAAACCGGATTCCCGGATTAAATCCGGTATACCGGTACCGGTTTTATTTCATTGATTTCAATGGGGCACTGTGTCCCCATTGAAATCAATGAAATAAATTAATTCCTCCCCCCTCCCCCTCCCAGGCTGCGTGGGTGGAAGGGGGGACACCCCCCACCCACCCTGCCCAGCCTGGATTTTTGTTTAAAAAAAGACTCAGAGGCGAGCCCACCCCCCAGCACCAGCGGCCGCGGCGTCCCCGCAGCCGCCGGTAAGTATGACCCGATCCCTGGGGGGGGTGTTTAACACCCCCCCAACCCCCCAGGGATCACCCCTACTAAAGTTCAGTGCTTGCTTACCTTGCGGAGCTCCGGCGGCGGCGGCGGGCGGTCCGGCGGCCTCAGCGCCGGCTGTGGCTGCCGGCGTCAGAGACGCTCTAGGCCTTCCGGGGAAACCCGGAAGTTCCCCGGAAGGCCTAGAGCGTCTCTGACGCCGGCAGCCACAGCCGGCGCTGAGGCCGCCGGACCGCCCGCCGCCGCCGCAGCTCCCAAAGGTAAGCGCACTGAACGTTAGTAGGGGTGATCCCTGGGGGGGGGGTTAAACACCCCCCCCCAGGGATCGGGTCATACTTACCGGCGGCTGCGGGGACGCCGCGGCCGCTGGTGCTGGGGGGTGGGCTCGCCTCTGAGTCTTTTTTTAAACAAAAATCCAGGCTGGGCAGGGTGGGTGGGGGGGTGTCCCCCCTTCCACCCGCGCAGCCTGGACTCGGGGAGGGTTTGTTTTTTTTAACTTTTTTGTTGGGGCTTTAAGTTTTTACATTGCAGCCATTTTTAAATGACTGCAATGTAAAAAAAATCCGTTACCCGGAATCCGGTAACCCCACCGGATTTACCGGGTCGAATCCGATAATGCCGGTACGCCCAGTACCAGCATTATCGGATTCCGGATTTACCGGTTTTCCCGCCCCTTGATGCAGAGTCTGAAGCTTACTGTTTAGGGGCGGGGTAGTAAATGATTTTATAAATATAAATAAATTTATGATTCTGATCCTGATCCTGTGCCCGTACACAGCCCCACCACCATTGGAGCCATTCACCCACGCTCATTTGTGACCCTGGACCTGACCCCTGTAAGGGGTCCCAAGGAAAGTTCCAGTCCGGAGGCTACTGGGGTCAGCAAGAGGAGCTGTTGCAGCTTTTGTTGGCACAACCTCTCTTGTGCGGGGCCACATACCCTGCCCCCCTCCTCATCCAGGACCTGCATTGTAAGTTAAGAGCCTTAAGGATATTTCAGAAACAATGAATAAAAGACCCTCCCCTCCCTAAACTCCCCCCCCCCTTCCCGTGTCAATACGCTGCTTGTTTTACATATGTCCCAGGTAGCACCTTTGATTCCCTGCTTTAGAAGTGTAACAGGCCCCTCTCAAAAGCCAAATCCCCTCCCCCACCCTGCCCTCCTCTAAAAGCAGGGGGGGGAGGGAAACCTTTCAACAACTGACTATTTTAAGACAATTGACTGCATCCCTTTCAGTCAGGAAGGAATTTTTGCCTACTATGTCCTTTTTACCCTATGTAACATAGGTTTTTGGACTATATGGATGTGGCAATCCCTCTGGACGCTGAGACTTTTCGCTGCGACCAGTCTGTTACTCCTCACTCCCCAAGGGTCCACAGGCCTGACACTTGGTCCGGGTTTGCTTCTCTCTAGTGGTGTTTCACCTTTTCCAGACCTGGTTCCTGGTGGTGATCCCCTATTAGCAGCATTGTAGCCAAGCAGGGGTGAGACAGACGGTACTCCAGCCTCCAGGTTAGGTGTAAACACAATTAAAATTATTATATATAAAGAACAGGTAACAGTTCAGGTTTCAAGTTCAGATAACAGATACGATCTATTCAAGACAAGTCACAGCTCCTGTAATCCTTTCTGCCTTCTCTTTCCTTCAACAGTCCACCCTGGTCAGTTGCTCTATTAAAATGCACCAATCACTGTCCAGACCAGCTTAACATTCCAAAGCTGTCCCATCCCATCCCCCTGCAACTAAATAAACAAATAAAATAAACTAACTCTGGCTTCCTCTTTTCCCCAGTGTTCTTATGTTTCAGCGTGTCTTTTTATTTTACCTTCCTCTGAAGAATGTCTGAAAAATCTATTATTAGTCAATTCTCTTTTTGGTCAAATACAAATTGTTACCCAATAGGAGGAGCTGCCTATCCAGAGGCACAAACATGCAACGCCTACCCCATAGCCAAATAGTTACAGTGGGCATTTGTACTCCTGGGGGATGCTGGGCATGCTTAGGAATGGCTCGACAGACAATGCTAACATGACACTAGGATCCACAACTCCCCAATAAAAAGAGCTGGACAAGAAACGGGGCCCCCAGCAGTTACCCAAAATGTCACTGTTATGGTTATGTAATGAAACTCAGGTTGTTAGAGCAGCAGCACGCAGAATGTAGTGCATGGCACTATGGTCATTTTACATGGACGTCCCCACCTACCACTGGGTGTTCCAGTGGGTGTGCAGTGGGGGGTGTTCATGGCCCCTTTCACACAAACACTCTAACACCAATAAAATGGGTGCTATATTTTATCATACATGTTGCAGGGCACCCTGGTCAGTGGCAGATGGCTTCCGCCTCCTGTCACGGTACATGTGGATGATGGGACATCAGGTTGGGTCCCTAGCTTGCCAGGGGTGTGCCCTGGGGCTTGGCTTCATCCTCCTGTGGCAACCGCCATGGGGGCACCCACCCGCCGTTGTCGTGCCGTGGACTGCTGAGGAGATCATGGCCATTCACCTGCTGATGGTACGACCTGGGTACAGCCTCGCCTTGCAGCCCAGGGGTCCCCCTGTTCCTGCCCAGTACACAGGCACCCTCCTGCATGCCCACTGCATCCCACGTGCGCCCTCGGATGTGGGGGCCCTCCTGTGGGACTTGGGCCTGCTGGCCCCCGATGTTGGTGGACCCCTCCTGACCAGGACCCCTACCACGGTGGAGCTCACCGCCCTTTGATTGGTGAGGGACCTACCAGCTGTGCAGGATGCGGCTGCCACAGCCGATCATCTCCTTCCCCGCTACCTGGTGGATACTCATATGCATTCCAGGGGGTTCCGACAGGGTCTGTTCACCTGGGAGGGTCTTGCACAGGGGCCTCCATTCCAGGAGCAGCCACCAGACTGTCCCTGAGCTGTGCCTCACCGCCGACTGCTCCCTGCCACCCTGCTGCCCGTGCACAGTCTGCCCCGCCCCCCATGCCACTGCTCAGCCTCAGCGCTGTCATCTGCATCCCTGCTGCCGGCTACCTCATCTACCTGACCCCATCGCCTCCTCTGGGTGCCCGCGGCTCCATCCCGCTGCGGATTCCACTGTGCCCTCGCCTTCTGGCTGCGGGTGTACCTGTGCCCTTCTGTTCTGCTACTCGGGACCGCCCGTGGGTCCGCCTGCACCCCATGCACTGACTCTCTTGGTTTGGGGGGACCCCATTCTCACTTCGCTAATAAAATACTGGTCTGAGATGCTCTGTCCTGCCTTGCTTCTCTGCCGCCGTTGCCACCTGGGTGCCCCCTCCCCTTAGCGGCCTCTCTGCCCTCCTATGTGTGGTTGTGTGCTGGGGGTGTGCTTGGTGTGTACTTGTGGGCACTGAGGCTGCAGGGTGGTATCCGTTTTTGTGGTGTGTCTTCCCCTGTGGGCTTCCCTGCTGGTCGGTTATGCCTGCCCGTGCGCTCATAGTGGTATTGGTGGTGGGTGCCCGGGAGGGCACCCCCGGGGCTCCCGTCTGTTGGTGCGGCCCCGGGGTGCCCTGCCCCTCCCCTCTGCTGTTGCCCCATTGGTGCTGTCGTATGCGCTCGTGGCGATAGATGGGCAGCATCAACAGGGGCGATGGGCAGCTGAACATGAATAGGGGGTGCGCAGGCCCTGGTCTGTGCCCATCCAATCCTCCTTCATGTAGGGGTACGGGGTGCTCGTCTGGGTGCTCACTGTCTGCATGTGGGGTGTGTCCCTAGTGCTGTTGCTGCTCCCGGCCCTCCCGTAGCCCGTTGGTGCAGCCGTTCCCCATCGCCCTTTCCCTTCTCTCCTGCAGCTACTGTTGTCGGGCTGCTGGTGATCTTGCAGCTCAGAGGGATGGTCTGGCAGCTGGAGCGGGCAGCATGGGACATGCGGGCCGGCAGCCAGCTGTTCGATGCCATACGTGTGCTGCATGTTTGCTAGGGCCTGTCCCTGTGTAGCTCCATGGGGGTGCTGTTCCTTGGGGCCCAGAGCTGGCTCTGATGACTGTCTCCTCTCCCTCTGTCCCGTGCAGTGCAAGCCATGATCGCGGAGCGGACATAGGAGCAGGGGGAGGTGTTGGACCTCCTCCTGCACGTCCTCGAATGTCTGCAGCGGCTCGACCGTGCGCAGGGTGAGCGCTGGCGCCGGGTCGCTGACCCTATTGACCAGGGATTGCCCCAGCCCTGCCACTGCCACCACTTCCCCCCCTTCTGTTGCCCCATCCCCCTGCACCGCCCTGTTGACCCCTGTTGCTGTTCCCTACTTTTATTAAAGTTGGTTGTGTTCCTTCCTCGAGTGTGTGTTGTGCTTTGGACTGACATCTCCCCTTGTCCGGGTGCCTCGGGGGGGGGATTGTGGGGTTGCCTGGGTGGTGTGGGTGCTTTCCCCCTCTTGCCCCCCATGGGCCGTATGCCCATCCCTGTGTGCTTGTGTTGCCTGCCATGTGTGGGGTGCTCAGCTGGGGTGGGGGTGGGGACTCCATGGTGCCAGGCTGTCTGGGCTGTGTGCCAGGGCTGGGAGGGGATGGCTCCTTTGTAGCAACTGTCATCCCTGCTCCCTCCTGCCCTGCCCACGTGGGTGCTGGTGGCTTGGGGGTGGGGCCGCATTGCACGGCTTCGCTTGCCCTTAGTCGGTCATGTTGTGCCGTCACTGTGCTGGGCGGGGCTTCCCCTGCATTCCCATTCCCGGCTATCCGTGTACTTCCCTGGGTGTTTGCTGGGTGCTTCCCGGGGTGGGTGTTTGGCCACCAGGTGTTTTCCGGCCCTTCCCCTTTCCATCCCACAACCCCCCCGCTGTCTGTGTACTTCTCTCCCTGCTCAGCGCCACCGGGTGTTTGCTGGGTGTGCTCATCCACCCATCCACACCCATCTCCACCCATCACCGCTGCCGCAGCATCCATCTGGAAATGGCCTATGTAAGCAGTAAAGACATTGTACAGTCTCACATATTGTGCTTTCTTCCAAGTTAGGCTCCATGCACCCACACTTTGCCTTGGTCTTTCAGCCCTAATCTTCTTCCTCTGCGGGTTGGGGGGCAACACTGAATCTGGGAACAGGCAGCTCTTCCTGTCTCTTTCTAGAGCAAATATTATGAACTTGATCCCTTTCTCCACTTGAGGCACCATTTCTCCTTTTTTGATCATTTAATACAGTCTTTTAATACAGTCTTTTAGTTGAAAAGGCATCCCTGTTTTGCCTTTCAACTAAGCTAAGCACATGCAGCTGCAACTTCTTGAATTTCTCTCTGTGTTCTCCTGCTTGTCTCCCATCCTTTGCCTATCCTAGATTGTACGTTCCCCGGGCCGGGGACCTGTCTCTAATCATGACTGGCACATCACTGGCACTTTATAAATAATATGAATTAATAATAACCCCAGGAGACATTGCTGGGAGTGTACTGCAACTCTGTATCTGTACTTATTATCAGTGTTCCCAAGCTCAGGATTTCCGTCAATATATTTATTTATTTGAATTTCTAACCTGCCCTTGCCCTAAGGCTCAGGGTGGATTACATAATAAAAACCATACTTCATAAAAGTACAATAAAACTCAATTTAAAGCCTCATTTAAAAACCCACCTTCAGCCCTAAACACTCCCACCTTAACCTGTAACCCCACCTGACAAATGTTTTGCAAAAAATAAAAGTTTTACACTGCCTCCAGAAAATGCTCAGGCTCTGATGGACCTCCAGGGGAAGAGAGTTCCATAAAACAGGGGCAGCAACCAAGAATGCCTCTCTGCGGGCCCTTGTAAGAACAAGATTAGCAGGTGGCATTCTCTGAGTGCTCCCTGTCAACCACAGGGGTCGCAATAGAGCATGGAAGGAAAAGCGGGGTCTCGGATATGCGGGGCCCAGGCCATTTAGGGCTTTGAAGGTCAGAACCATCATCTTGAATTTGCCCGGGTCCCAATTCTCACATGGAAAAAACTTTTAAAATTCTGTGGGAGTCTGTAGGCTTCCGCCCCCTATGGACCAGCTGGTCAGCCAATTAGGCCCTCCTCTTCCCACCCCCCAATTCCTTCACCCAGGGCTGGACTGGGGGGTGGGGGGTGGGACTGCCTCCACTCCCAGCTTCCCCAGTTGGCGGCCCAGAAACACACCGATGGAGCAGCTGTGGCAATGTAGTCCAAGCCTGGCACATCAGCACCTTCTGCAGACACAGCCTGATGATGTTGCAGGCCTGTGCCCGCAGAGGAAAACCCTGACACGCCGGGCTTGGGCTGCACTGCTGCAGACATTCCACCATTTCCTTGCCAGCCAGGAGAGTCCTCCCGGGATCCCCTCCCCCCAACTCACCCCACCTGCTTAGCAGCAGGGAAATCCCAACATCTCTGCCAGGATTTCCTTGTTGCTGGGCTCCTTCATTCTCTCCCCCCCCCCCC
>QEPC01010134.1:17833-37136 GCA_003113815.1 Sphenodon punctatus | reverse complement strand
TGACACCAGTGCTCCGGGCTCTGCACTGGCTGCCTATAAAGCACCAGGCCAGGTTCAAGGTGCTGGTTTTAACCTTTAAAGCCCTTCACGGCCTAGGCCCTGCTTATCTGCGGGACCGCCTCACTCCCCATGTGCCCATGCAACCCTTGAGATCGTCCGTGGGAGCCTTTTTGGAGGTTCATGTTAGATCTTTTTCGGTGGTCGCCCCTGTGCTGTGGAATTCGCTCCCGGAGGAGGCTCAGCTGGCTCCCACCCTCCTGCTGTTTTGGCGTATATGTAAGACCTGGCTGTTCTGTCAGGCTTTTGGCGAGGGGTAAGGGTGGGGGCGGGGATGGGGTCTTTCCCCACATATTGGGGTATTTTAAAATTGTAGTTGTAAATTGTTTTAAAATTTTATATTGTTTTAATGAATGTTGTTCGCCGCCCCGGGCTGCCCTGTGGGCAGGAGGGGCGGGATATAAATTTTAAATAAATAAATAAAAAAAATAAGCACTCCAAAGCTGCAAACTAGAGTAACCAGAGGGCTAAACCCCTTCAATAACAGGGATACAAATCTTCACCAAGTAACACGATCAGCCAATCATCATCACTTCAGTCTTATATCTATTTAACTTCAATCATCTCACCCTCATCCAGTCCCCAACAGCAGCCAGCCATTGGCTAAGTAGCGAGACTGGAGGACTTGGGTTGGATGAAAAAGAGAAGTAGAGCTGGGTGTCATCAGCATACTGATTTCACCTCACTCCAAACCTAACGGAACCACTCAAGTGCAGTCCCGCGCACCTCTGCCAGGTCCCGCAATCACATCAGCAATACCCTATGATCAACTGTATCAAAGGTCACTGAAAGATCTAACAAGATCAACAGGACACAATTCCCCTTGTCAGTCTCCAGGCGTAGATCATCGACTTAGGCCGCAAGGCAAGTGCAGTCTCTGTGCTATACCCAAAATGAAAGCCCGACTGAAATGGGTAAAGGAATCCGATAGCACCCTTAAAGGGGAAGGTTAGAGACAGGGCGGTAGCTGGCTGGGGAGTCAATGTCCAAAGATAGTTTCTTGAGCAGGGGTTGGAGATCCACAGTTTTGAGGGTGTCCAACAACCTACCCTCCCGAAGGGAGGCACTGACAATTCCAGCAAGCAATGGTCCCAATGTCTCCTGGCTAGCTTTCACCAGCCAGGACGGGCAAGGATCTAATTCACAGCTGGTTGCCTGCATCACCACAAGCACACACATTTGGCCTCTGCATATGGCACACAAACAGGGCACACACAGGGCAAACTCACTTGGCCCACACGCATGAGGCACAAGCACTTGGCACATGCATAGGCACGCACACTCAGCACACATATGGAGCACGCATACGTGGTATGCACAGAGAAAGCACACGCAAAGGTCCCTGAAACACACATATATGAGGCACAGGCACTCGGCACACAGATGGGGCACCATTATCTCCTCCAGGCCAGCCTCTCAGCACACCACCCCCAGAAGGGGAATGGACCAGTTAGGTTGGTCCGCCCTCAGAGGCTGATGGAACCTCAGTGGTTCCAGGAGGTCCTGAGGGAATTAACCTTGGACCTGGATTGTCACTCTGTTGATGAGCTAGTCCGGCATTGGAACAACTTGCTGGGGGAGGCCATTGACAGGGTGGCTCCGAGATGTCTGCTGCCTCTGCCTCATCACCGCAGGGCCCCTTGGTTTACTGAGGGGCTGCGGTGTATGAAGCAAGCAGGCAGGAGGCTAGAGCGACGTTGGCGTCGGACTCGCTCTGACTCCGACCGACTTCTCCATAGGGCCCATTTGCGATCCTATGTTGAGGCTGTGAGGGCAACAAAGAAGGAGTTCTTTGCTGCCCTCATAGCATCCGCGAAGTCATGCCCGGCGGAGCTGTTTCGGGTGCTGCGGGGGTTGGTCAGTCCGGCCTCCCTCCACCTGGACGGGGACTTGTCCTGGGCCCCCTGTGAGGAATTTGTCATCTACTTCGTGGACAAGATCGCTCCGATTCAGAGCGACTTCAACACTGGGTTGGGGACAGTAGGTGGAGAGCGCAAGGTGACGGAGGCCCCGTCTGGTCCAGCTTTGTAGGGGGAGTTTCAGGAAGTGACGCCAGCCAATGCAGTGGATGTCCTGGGGTCTGTGCGAGCCACTAGTTGCAAACTTGATCCTTGCCTGTCCTGGCTAGTTAAAGTCTCCAGGGAGACATTGGGGACAGTGGTGGCAAGGGTGGTTAATGCGTCCCTGCAGCAGGGAGAATGTCGCCCAGCCTCAAGGAGGCTGTGGTGCGCCCCCTGCTGAAGAAACCATCATTGGATGTGGACGCACTTGCCAGCGACCAACCTGTCTCTAACCTTCCCTTTTTAGGGAAGGTTATTGAGCAGACAGTGGCGATCCAGCTCCAGGCGCATCTAGATAGCATTGGTTTCCTAGACCCTTTTCAATCTGGGTTCCATCCCAGCTATGGCACTGAGACTGCGTTGGTGGCCTTGGTCGACGATCTCTGCTGGGAGATGGACTCAGGACGTTCTACATTTCTTGTCCTGCTAGATCTCTCAGCCGCTTTTGACACCGTGGACCACCGGCTGCTGCTGAGATGGCTGCATGACCTGGGGGGTCTGGACGGGACCGTTCTTGAATGGTTCTGCTCATTCCTCTCGAGAAGCCAGCGGGTGGTGCTGGGACTGAAACATCTTGCCCCTGCAACTTGTCCTGCGGCGTTCCGCAGGGTTCTATTCTGTCTCAGCTATTGTTTAATGTGTATATGCAGCCCTTGGGGGAGGTCGTGAGAGGGTTTGGGGTGCGATGTCATCAATATGCTGATGATACTCAGCTGTGCCTCTCCTTTTCAGCTGACCCAGACCTTGCCATCTCATTGCTATCCCAGTGTTTGGAGGCCGTGGCAGAGTGGATGTGGCAGAGCAGACTGAGGCTCAACCCCGATAAGATGGAGGTGATGGTGGTGGGGAGGCCGAGGGAGGTGTTGGCACCCCTGATTGGGGGGGTTCACCCTCCTGTAGCTCAGCAGGTTCGGAGTCTGGGGGTGGTGTTGGACTCAAGTCTCCGCCTGGATCGACAGGTGGAGATGGTGGCAAAGGCCGCCTTCCGCCAGTTGTATCTGGTGCGGAGGCTGCATCCATACATCTCCAGGCCAGACCTGGCCTCCCTCATCCACGCCTTTGTCACCTCGAGGCTGGACTACTGCAACAAGCTCTACGTGGGGCTGCCCTTGTTCCTGGTTCAGAGGCTGCAGCTAGTGCAGAATGCGGCAGTCCGTCTCCTGATGGGGACGGGTCATCGGGAGCATATAACACCTGTGCTCCGGACTCTGCACTGGTTGCCTATTAGCATGCCGAGCCAGGTTCAAGGTTTTGGTAATGATCTATAAGGCCCTTCACGGTCTTGGCCCCTCATACCTCAGGGACCACCTCACCATCCGTGCCCCAGAGTGGCTCCTTTGGTCTGCCGGGGGTGCCTACCTGGAGGTCCCCTGTGTTAAGCGGGGGGCCACGATGGAGACGGCATTCTCGGTGGCCAGGCCGCGTCTTTGGAATTCTCTCCTGGAGGAAGCTTGCCTGGCCCCAAGCCTCCTAACATTTTGGCGGGCTTGTAAGACCTGGCTGTTCGCCCAGGCCTTTGGGGAGGGTGGAATAGGGTTTTTATTCTCCCCACCCTTATTTTTATTTTTCTTATCCCTGGATGTTTTAATTGTGGATGTTTTAAAATGTTTTTATGAATTTTAATTGTACATTGCCCCAGGGTGCCATAGGCATATGGGGCAACTCATAAATGTAAGAAAATAAATAGAAAATAAATAAAATATATATACAGTCCATCCGCAGAGTCAGCACATGCATAGAGTACACACAAAGCCCTCCCCCCAAGCATTTGGCACACAACACACACACACAACATACACATGAAGCACACGTGCACTTGATGCACAGTCCACATGTATACATGCTCAGCACATACATGGGGCATACAGCACACATATATGTCTTCAGTGGGTAGGTGCACGTGCACACACACACACACACACACACATGGGACATACATGCATTTTGTACATGCCACAGGGACCACACACTCAGCAGACATGCAGACACAGACACTTGGCACACGCACTCAGCACAGTAGATATAGGAAGGCAAGAGCCTTGACATACTTGTTCCTGATTTTGTGAGTGCTTGCAACTGCATCTTTTCTTTGGGGACCTTGTTACCTCTGGAAAGCTGCTGTCTGAGAGCTTGTGGCTTGGGCAGGGATGAATGCTCTGCTTCCCACTCCTGCAGAGAGTTTTCCTTACCAAGCAGCAATCTGCTCTGCTGCCCCCTGCTCTCAACCTGGGCCAGGAACTGCTGAGCCTCATGATGCAGCTTTTTCCTTCGCCTGTGTTTGTCCTGCAGTTTCTTCCTGGTGGGGCTCTGGCTCTCCCCTGCTTCTGCTTGCTTCTCCTGGGGCATTTGGTTCAGCAACTGAGCTGCAGTGCAGGGCCTAGGTGACAGGACTTCACTGTGCACAGTGCCCTTCAGCTGCTGCTCAAAGACATCCATTTTGGTTCCCTGGCTTTGAACAACCTCCTGAAGGCGCTTGAGCTCTCTCTGCAGGCTGCCCTGGCTGGTGCGCAGGGACTGGACAGCTGCTAGCTGGCCAGCTATCTCCAGGGTTAAGTTGGAGAGCAGCACTCTCTGTTGCTGCCTCTCCACAGAGCTCTGCTTAGCATTCTTGTGCCAAGTTTCTTCCAGTGAGGAGAGCTTCAAATCCAGCTTCCTAGTCTTTCTCTGCAGCTGCTTCATCCAGCTTTTCATGTGGCCCATGTCCTCCCGCATGACCATGTGTGACTCATTGACAGTCAATGCCAGGCTGTTGTATTGCTCTTCCAGGAGCTGGAACCTGGCGTTGATGTTGTAGGAAATATTATAGTTTTCAGCAATCCCCTGGAGACGTATTAGCGTCACCTCCTGAAACCGGCGGAACTGAAAAACAGCAACGAGAATGAGGTTATGCAATGGGCCTCAGCTCTTCCTATCAGGGCATTTAAACAGAAACCCTATTGCAGAAGGTGAGAGAGAGCTGAAATTAAGAGGATTGCCCCCCACGTTTCCAGTTCAGGGAAGACATGTCTCCTCTATCTTGCCCTGTTCTTATAGTTATGCCGCTACCAAAGGATGCCTCAGACACCTAGGACACAGCAGCTCCTACTGACTTCAGCTGGAAACACACCTCAGTATGTCTCAAGCTGGACACCCTAGAACTGAGGCACCCACTATTTTGTGCTACTTAGAACCCCAGCAACTTGGTCAAAGTCATCCAGAGAAACACTGGCAGAGCTGGGACCCTCTGCAGGATGCATAAGAGCACACAGTCGGCACTATCAGCTGCTGTGCCCTCCCGCTCCCCCATGGAACTTAGTGCATACTTTTATTAACATGACACCATCAACATTGTAAGACCCCAGATACAAACAAGACCCAGCTCACTTACACTGGCAAGGCAAGCACAGCAGGCAGAATCTTTAGAGAAAATGCAAAAATATTTCTATAGGATCAGACAATTGGCAGTAGGGATAGGTTTTATACAAGTTTTTGCATTGTGTTTATTAGTTATATGTCATAAAAACAAATAGAATAACATAAAACAAATTCAATAAAAATAGCAATATTAAAATACCAAAGAAATAAAAATAATCATCTTTATTTTTCCTGCCATGGCACTCAGAGTGCTTTACTAAGAGAGTAGTTCCAGCAAGGAGAGTGCAGGTACTAAAGGGGACTCAGGAACTGAAGGGAGCAAAGGATGGTGCCTTACACCTGGGCTTGTGTGTGGCTAGGTCAGCCCAGAATCTGAAGAGCTTGAGCTAGGATGAGTGAGAGGAAAGACCTTGGGGAGGCAAGAGCTAGGGAAGTCTCTGCCTAAGGGAACCTGCCAGGGCAAGAGGCAAAGGTGAGTAAGGTCCTGCCTATGAGGGGTTGAGCCGGCCCATAGCCAGGAGGCTACCCGTCAGAAGAGGCAACTGAGCCAGAGGGTCTGTACCTGGCAAGGACCTATAATAGAGATAAAGGAGCTATGGGAGTGCAGTAGTTAGGAGGGCTGCTAATTAGACTGGACCTGGGTTGGTGCCTGGCAAATGGTCTCTGAATTGTGAGACATAACTGTGAGAGTGGGCACTGTATGGGAATAAAGACACAGTTGCAGAGAACAGATCTAGTATGGCATGACTCCTTTGGCGGCATCCTCCCAGTAGTCATCCCAAGCACCTTTGACTCTGTTCTAGTCAGCTGAGCTGAAAAAACATCTTCCATGGCAGCCCTTCCCCACCCAACAAGCCAGGGACCAGCTCTGGCCAGCTCTGTGCTTGGAAACTCTCCTTGAACACCACCCAATTCCCACCTCCCCTCTGCCCCACAAGGCTTCTTAACCTCAACCAACTGAGCCAGTGAAAAAAAACATTTTTCCAAAGAGCTCCAGTCCTGTCTCAAACTCCAGCTTTCACCTCAGAATCACAGAGTCCTTGTACTAGAAGCAGTCTCATCTAGTCTAACCCCTCCTTCATTGTGGCAGGATTCACTGCACCTAAACACCACCCAACAGCTGCAGCAGAGTACACCCAGTCTACTTTGGGTTCTGCTTGTGGATGGGGCTGTGGGGAACCAGTGGGGACTTCTTCCAAGATAACTTCCTGCAGCAGCCCCATCCCTGAGCTGCTGCAGTAATAAAAGCACCGGCAGGGAGCAGACAGTGATGGGGAGGCCTTCCCATCTGCCTCCTCTCTGTGATCCTCTCCATGCCCTCTGCCAGTCTCTGTGCTCTGGTTCAGAGAGGCAGGGAAACACCCCTGTCTGCAAGGCAATCCTCTCCACTGGTGAAATTGAACTGGCAGTCATCCCCTACTGTCTCTCTGCCTCTCAAAATCAGAGAGCAGCGAGGAGAGGGGGAAGAAGCTATGGTGGGGAAAGGACCTGGTTCTTGGGTGTCCTCCCCTCCACAACTGCCAGCTCCCCACTGTGCCTCCTTACATGCAAGGGCTTTACCCACACCACAGACTCCACATTGATAGAACTTATGAATATGCTTGGTTTGGAGCCACCGTGTAGCAGTTATGCACCAGCCAACCACAGATTTGGAAACAAATGGGATAGTATCCACTCACTTGTGAGTGGACATTGTCATGATGGCTTGTTTACACATACAGAGACAACAACCCTATATGTAAACAGCCACTGTACAACCACATGCTGGTAGCCATAGCACTAACCCTCCCCCAGGCCTCCTGGGGCAAGAACTCCAGGTAAAGATGCATGGAGTTTGCCATTCATGCACATTGTACACGTGTACCTTTAACAGCACTGGGACCAGGCTATGGTAGGTGTGTCAGAGACATGCTGCTGTAGATTCAGGAGACCCCACTCCCAGGCCATGTTTCTGTGTGGCCCTGGCTCTGTGATACCAAATAAGCCCAAAGAGTTGTGCATATTCACCTGCTCTTCAAGTCGTCGCAACCTCTCGAAGAACGGCTTCTTCTGTTCCCCTGCCCCTGCTCTCTGCAGCAGAATTCCCTGCAGACAGACAGTACCTAAAATGAGGCAAACAGGCATGGCTTTCCTAGTCCAGGACATTTTTAATGGAGCCCCTTGGAACAGGAGGAAAGACTTGAAGTGGCTAGCCTGCGAGCTGTCTCTCTGGTTTGCTGTCTTCCTCCCCTGGAGTATAAGGGCTTGGGTTCCTCCTACCCTGCTAAAAGGAGACAGTGGTTTGTCCTCAAAATAGATGAGATCTGCAGGCTTCACTAGCATTCCCAAGCAGCCAAGTTTAGTGCAAGAAGCAGGCAGGAACCAGCCATGTGGGGGAGGGGCAGAGAGAGCAATGTTGTTTCAGACACTGTCGATTGGGCCTGCTGGCTGGGAGCACTCTGGAAATCTCTCTGCTTAGCCCCAGTCACTGGAGAAACTGGATAGGCCTGGATAAGTTCTGTTGCTCCTACACAGCTTCCTTGATCCTCTGCTGTGGCCCATGAAAGCCTTGCCATGGCCTCCCCCCAATATGCAGCGACACTTCACTCAAGCAGCTATGAGGGAATTCAAAGATTGGGGGTTGGGGGAAGAGTGTGGTACAGGGTGCAGCCCCCCACCCTTAACTTTCAACCCCTCTGACTCCCACAGCAGCAGCATGGCTACAGCTATGGGAATCACAGGAGCCCAAAGTTAAAGTGGGAGGTGGGGACCGTCCCCGCCTTCCCTTCTCCCCATTTTTTACATACGAGTGTAACCACTACCAGCAACATTCACCAGTGTTTCCCCTGCTAAACAGCTTTCTGCCCATTAACATCCCTACCAGCCATCTCAGAGCCAGCCCCCCACCCCACCCCAAACCATGATAGTTTCAAATCACACAGGTTGGCTCCGTTGCTTTGGCTCCTGGACTTTGTTTCCACAAGCAAGTCCTGAGAGGTTATCAGGAGGAACAGCCAAAAGGCTGTAACCCCCACATCTGTTTAAACAGCACAACTGCAACTTAACAGTCTTCATACTTATGGAGAATGGTATGTTCTATATCTATAGAAGAGAACGGAGCACTGGTATAATGTGCTCTCGTTGATCCATCCCCACATGGGGTAGGACTGCTCTGTGACAAATTCGTGGGATTCAGATGCTCAATCCACCCTGGGGCAGGCATCTGGTGGCCCCTGGACACAAGCCACTGTATCCCGTGGCTTGTTGGGGGTAAAGCTGCCCAGGACAGAGCAAGCCCGTGTGGCCAGACACACTTGTCCCACTACGCTTGGGGCAACCCTGCGAGCTGTGAGTGATGGTGCTAGTGCCTGTCACTCACAGTTATGTTGCAGCCGAGGCAGGATTCTGGACCATCTGGGCTGATGGAGGAGGGGGTGCCTAGAGGAGCCACATGCACGCCCCTCTCTGTGCCCCAACAAACAGCTGATCAGGGGACGGAGGCCTAGAGGAACACCTGCACCCACTCCTCTGGGCTCCCTTGCCCCGATCAGCTGTTTGTCAGGGTGGGGAGAGGTGTATGCACAGCTCTTCTGGGCAACCCCCCCCAATCAGCTCTTAGTCAGGTGGATGGGGAAAGGTAGCCTGTGCTCTTCCCAGGCTTCTGTCTCCCCAGATCCACCTGACTGACAGCTGATGGGGAGAGGAGGAGCCTTCGAAGAGGGTGTGTGCTCTTTCCCCATCAACATGCAGTCTCCTCCACCCACCCCCCAACAGCTGCATATGGGGTGTGGTTCCAATTCTGCACTGCAGGGGTCAGAGACCCCAGCCCTCAGCCATGGAGAGGGCTCCGTGATGGGCCCAGCCACCTGCCTTCCCCTGTTTGTGTGCTTGGTTCCCTGCACAGGCCCCACAGTGTGGTGGGGCCGATTGACCACCAGGAGGCAATCAGGGATCAGTCCCGGGCAGTTTGTCTGGTTGCACTCTAACAATGGCTTTTTTTTCAGAGCATACTGTTTTTGTTTGCTGGCTGCCCCCTGCTCTCCCCAGCTTCAGTATTGCCCCCAACCTGGAGAGGAAGAGGATTGGGGATGAAAGATCAAAGCAAAGTGTGGGTACATGGAGTTGTATGCGAGCACATTATAGGAAACTGTACATCTTTACTGCTTAAATGGTGCACAAGTTAAGGCAGAAGTCTTTAACTTACAATTTCAACAAAGGCAAAAAAAAATCCAATTAATCCGCATCAAACAAATTCCTCTTCCTAGCAGCCAGCAGGAAAAAGAGAGTAATTGCCTTCATGGCTTCTAAGTCCATGGTTGTAAATAAATTTATAACCTTTTCTCGCTCGGCAAAGGGAGCTCCGGCTTGCAACAGAGGAATAAGCCAAGTTAGGCGCAACTCCTCATAATAAGGGCATATAAATAAAACATGTGAGAGAGAATGGATTCGACCTCAGTTAAATAACAAGTACACAGTCTGTCATTGTAATTAATTCTCTTGGTTCTACCCAAAGTAACAGCAGACTTAAAAAGTTCAAAACGGGCCAGAGTCATTGACCTACAAAGGCAGTAATCACTAAAATTAAGTAGATAGGGTGCAAGAAGAATCTGAGTTTTGAACACTGAATACCATGGGGCAACTTTGGCAGCATTAACTTTGACCAGTATCTCCTGGGTAGAGATATCAAACAATCTTTGCTTAACTTCCGAAGGAAGGGATCTAGATTCTAGGCCAAAGCTATGGGTATGGGAAAAGTCACATCTGGACAGAAGTTTTGTGAGTTCTCTCTTCCATCAGTATTGATTGGTCCCATCAGAACAAATTTGCTCTGCTCAGCATTTACTGGGTAATCTGGATGTTTCCATTGCACGGATTTAAGTCCAGTAGGTCAATGCTCAAACTTTGGCGATGACAGGCACCGGATGAAATGCAGTCTCAGCATATAGAAAAGAGAGAGGGGTAGCAGTTGGAACTCCTAATAAACCTCTAAGAAATTGATTTTGCGGGACTTCTATTTCCCTAGTGAAAAAAGTGAAACAGATCTCTGAACCATACAAAAGTTGGGGTAAAACGTTTGACTTAAAGACTGTAATTACTGACTGGACACACAAACTATTGGAGGACCTATATAATCTCATTATCCCCACCACTGAACTCCTAGCTCTACTAATTAACCTAGACATATGGGCACTCCAAGAACCTGATGCCATGAAACAAACACCCAAATACACATTGTTAACGCTGAGAATCATCAATATGCCAATGGTAACTGGCCTGGGATTTTCCAAAACAAATCACCTGGGACTTGCTATTAATTGAGCAAAAACATTGCAGTTGGTCCAGACAGTTTTGCAGATCCTTCCTAGTTTGAGATATTAGAATGACATCATCTGCATATAAAAGGATGGGGGTAGGATGCTCAGCAATTTTAGGCAGGGTACTATTAACTGAACCTATTGAAAATACCAAATCATTAATGAATAAATTAAAAAGAAGAGGGGCCAAAAGGCACCCCTGTCTAACCCCTGTGTAAGTATTAAAGAGCTCAGAGAAATTGCCAGTTCTATCAAGCCGCACCACTGCCTTCGAGTCACGATGCAACTCTATAATTAAATCTAACAAATGGCGATTTATACCCATCTCTAACAGCTTCTGCCATAATTTTCCCTGATGCACTGAATCAAAAGCTTTATTAAAATCAATAAAGGCTACAAATAGTTTACCCCTTCGAACATTAACATATTTATCTACTAAATGCATCAGCATGAAACAGTTATCTGTAACCAACCTTCCTCGCCGGAACCCCGCCTGTTCTTCAGCCAAAAGATTTTTGGTATCTACCCATAGTTCTAATTCCTCCAGTAGAAATCTGGAGTAGATTTTACTGACTATGGGCAGAAGGTTGATGGGTCTGTAACAAGCGGGGTCAGATTTACTACCTTTTTAAAAAATAGGTACTATGATGGCCAAGTTCCATAAAGGGGGTAACTGTTTATTGATGTTAAAAAGTGTAAAAAGCTTCACTAGAAGTGGAGCCCACAAATCCACATTATCTTTGAATAGTTCTGGAGGCAATAAATCTATGCCAGGTGCCTTCCCTGGTTTTAATATCTGAATATAGTGCAATACCTTCTCTTCTGTAACTATCGGGGAGAAAAAAGTGCCATCAACTACCTCATCTTCTAGCATGCACTCGGAAGATGAGGAATCTGTAGGGCAAACAGTAGTACCTCCAAACATCTCTTGATAAAAGGTTACCCATTATCCTTCTTCAATTGGGATCAAATCAGGTTGCCCTCTAGTATTTAAAGAGGAGGCAATAGTCCTCCAAAACATTGTTGAATCCCTGAGGGAGGATGCAAATGTCACAAAGTAACATAGGGTCACACACATGTGATACGGGCCTACACGGAGGCTACAAGCCTAGTAAATATGTAAAAGCAAAAGTTTCAACATGTATGTAATGTTACAATTGAGACCTGTAATAATCAAGTCATATACTGTAGCACTGACAAAACTCCAGGAAATGGAACAGATAAAGAGTGTGGATTCACCCCACAGGCAGACAGACACCTGTGGAGATGCAAATGGACCTTCCTGTTTGCCTTTTGCCTACGTGCTTCGAACCATGCAGGCTCCAAGGAGGGAAGGAGAAACATAGGACTCAGAATTGTTATTTAAGCCAGGGCCACTAAGCCATCTGCACGACCCCTTGAGCAGTGACTATTGGGAACTCACTCAACATCATACAGCCAGGAGGGCTGAGCCAAACCATGAACTGAGAGAGGGAACTTTGATTTAAACTCTCTAAGAACCTACATCTCTGACTGAGAATGGACCAGATTTTATGGACCTTTGTAGGGAAAGATTCTTATCTAGGAACTCAACCAGTATAGATTAGGAATGCATTATTGTCACGGCTAGGAGACAATGGAAGCGCCATTGGGGGGCTAGAACAAAGAGACAAAGGCACGAGGGCCGACAGAAAGAGGCCCGAAGGGCTAGGATTAGTGGGGACAATAGCGAGGGGTGTAATGAGGTCATTGAACCCAGACAAGCCACAATAGAAACCCCACGGCAAGAAGCTGAAGCCCCGGAGCTAAGAGACACAGCTGCAGCTGATTCCGGGGCCCAGCAAGCAGTTGCTGGGCTGTGTTGGTGTGCGTACGTGATTTCCATGGGGTATCCCTTTACCCCCAGGCACCCCTTCCTGTAACAATTATATTTACCATTGATTTCTAGATACCACTCTGTATCAACTATCTCGCTTATGTAATCAATAAACTTTCTTCTTATCTTTATGAAGAAGTGTCTGTATCTAACATTGGAAACACAAGGAGCCACAAGAGTTTTCAAACTCTTGCGAACCCAGAGAATAAAGAGTCTGTAAATGGGAAGGATCGGGCCCTTGGTTGACAAAGGTGTTGTCCCTGTGAGGGAAACTGAGTCACTCAAACCCGATAAAGTGGGGGTGTGGGCCTCCAACCCATGACAGTGGCGCCCAAACGAAAAGGGTTATGCTCAGATTTGTGTACCAATGTGTAGACAGGCATAAGAGGAGGATAGCCAGGTGACTGGTATCCTCGGAGGGGAATAAATCCCATATCTGGAGAGAGTGAGTTGCCAGTGACCGTCTGGAACTCAGCTCAGAGAAAATAAGCAAATCTTGGAACAGAGTGATAGTTTGTTATTTTAGTCTTGATTTCGGGGGTAGGGACAGAAAAAGGAAAGTGCACAAAAATGGTCCCTACAATCAAAGGACTAAAGAACATGAAAAAAGAACAGCTTGTGGAGGAATGCAACAAAAGGGGGATAGACCCATCTGAACTTACTATAGACCAGATGAGACAGAGTCTCCGGGAACATATGAAGAAGCAACAGAGAGAGGAGGCATCCGCCTCACACGAAAGGGCAGAGAGCGATTCCTCCAAAGACGAGGATGCAATGCAGACTATCAGTAGAGAGTTCCTGGAGTTCAAAAAGCTTCAGTGGGAACAGAAACAAGAAAGGCAAAAGATGGAAACGGAACACCTGAGACTACAAGCAGAGGAAAATGAGAAAGAAATAAAGCACCAACTGAAACTCCTGAAAGCACAGAAAGATGCAGGAATCCTGCCCACAATACCCTCTGGAAGTAACCAAGAAAAAGACAGAAGACAGCTGATCAGAGACTGTTCAGCACTTCTGCTCCTATACCAAGAAAGTGAATGCATAGATAAATTTTTCACAACTGCCCAGCACATATTTTAATTGTTTTTAGTATTTTATATGTTGTGAGTCGCCCCGGGCTGCGTGGCAGGAGGGGCGGGGTAAAAATTAATTGAAATAAATAAATAAATAAATATTTCAATGAGAAAAGACTCCAGATGACTTGTGGATCAATATAGTGATACTCAAGATCCCCAAGAAAGTAAGAGATGTGTACAATGCAAAACTGGAAGAAAATCAAGCACTAACTTTTGAGGAATTCAAAAAAGGAATTATCTCTACTCTCTACTCAGTCTTTGGGCCTGCCCCCTGGAACTTGGAGGAAAGGCAGAAGGGGTGCACGTGAGCTAGGGGCAGGGGTCATCACACCTGCCGGCATTTGGTAGCCATGTTGGACGGCATATTCAACGGCCCCTGCCACAGCTACCTGCCACTTGAAGATCGACTGGTGGAAGAGTTCCAGGTCGGCCATCTCGGCGGAGACATACTTGGAGACATACTGCAAGTACGCCTCCACCTTCTTTTCACGTACCTCGACCACCTGGAATAGTTCCACCAGTCAGTTCTCCATGGTGGCTGCTTGCTGCTGTAGGCCAGCCACAAGGTCCTGTGTGGGCCTCTCCACCTCAGCCCGAAAGGCCCTTGACACTGCAAACTCCCAGGGTCCAGGGGACTCCACATTGGAGCTGGAGGAGGGGGAAGGGCTTTGATGGCATCTCTTTCACATTGCCTTCCCCCCCTTCTTCTGGCACTGGTGATGCTCCAGCTCCATGCCCATGCCAGAGTCCTGCCACCTAAATTTCTCCCCGTGGAGTTTCTCCACATGGGCAATGAGCCCCGATGTGGTCCCCTCTCTGGCCCTCTTAAATCTTTTCTGGCAGATCTAAAGAACATAAGCAGTGCCATACTGTGTCAGACCAATGGTCTGTCAAGCCCTGCCTGTCCACAAGTGGGTGGGTGGCCAATCTCTCTTTGTAGGGGACTTCCGTTCCTAGCAGGTCATAGGGCAATCCATTCCCTATTGTTCCATCCCCCATGCCTTACCATGCAGACAGCGAATCCATTCTCCTTCTCATACCACCACCAGACATCGGACCTTGTCTGCCCGCTGTCTGGGGGTGGCACTGGTGACCTCTGCCTCAGTGTCCTGTGCACACTGGCACCAGCGCCGGCATCCGATTTTTCTTCACCCTCTCTGAAACAGGAACACATAAACAACACCTAAGTAATATCATGCATTTATGATGATGCCTCTAGTCCTCCCTCCTTGGGGTGCTAGGGATGGCAACGAGAGATGGTGACCCTGGCTGACACGTGCAAATCCAAAAGACCCTGGCTGTCATGTGCAAATCCTGCCCTCCTTGGGGCACTATGGATGGCAACTAGAAAGACCCTGGCTGGCACGTGCAAATCATGCCCTTATTTGGGGGTGCATAGGGATGGCAACTGGAGAGTGGAGACCCTTGCTAGCCTGGCACATGTTTGGGTGGGGGTGATCGTGCTCGTGCCTGACTGCTGGAAGAGCTCCCCACACTATAGTACCCTCTCTCTCAGTGGCAGACATCCGCTGCCACCCACTGTTGCCCACTGTTTGTGCCTGACTGCCCACCACCCACGCACCCACACACACACCAGTGAGCTCGCTCTAAAGGATAGTATTCTTCTTGTCCTCAAAGTAAAAAAAAAGTTTACAAACCTGGCAGGAGTGGCAGCACCTCCTGTGCCCGCCGGCTCTTGCTCCTCCTCCTCCTCTGCCACCAAAGGTCCAGCAGCAGCAGGAACCTCTTCCTCCTCCACCACCACCAGCTCCAGGACCGCCACCTTGGCCTTCCCTCAGGCCCAACACTTAATCTGTACCCTCTTCATTTTTTTCCCCAAACCAACACACAGCCAAACAGCAAACAGTCACCCACACCAGCTCACCAACCAGCCAAACCAACACAGTCAAACCAACATACAACACAGCCAAAACACACCGAAACAGAATCAAACACCAGCCAGTCACACACACATGCTCTCTCCCCACACAAACTCCGCACGCACTCAAAGTTCTGGTTTCCGGCTTCCGACGCAATCACAAGACCACGTGATAGCTAGACCAAAACCGAAACTGATCGCCGAATGGAACCGAACGCCACCGAACCAAACAACCGAACCTGAACTCGGCGACTGAACCAAACGACCGAACCCGAACTCAGTGACCGAACCGAACAACCAAACGACTGAATTTCCAAACCGCAATCTGTTCGCACATCCCTAGCAGTGTCTACGGTTTTTTAAATACTTAAAGAATACAGCACAGAGTGGGGCGGCATAGCAAACCTATTGTGCACCTTGTGATAAAAGCATGATATTTGCCACAGAGACTAACATATTACAAACAAATCTGGATATTGAGCCGTCACAGTTTTGCCCCCTGACAGCCATATCAGCCATCTTTCAAAATGGCCATTGGCAGTAAATGTGTATTTGACTAAATATTGATTATTTTAGGTAATCCTATATAATTATAGCCAAATAAAGTGAGAGAGAGAGAGAGAGAGAGAGAGAGAGAGAGAGAGGTGTGTGTGTATATATACATCTATATATATAAATATGTAATTGTTTCATTGCAGGTGGTGGTTGCTGATCAACGGTGGTGTTGCTGTTAGCTAAACAGGATGATGTTGAGAAGTTTCAAACTGGTTAACCCTGGTTGTCCAGAACCATCAATGTCCTCTCAACATCCAACAGTGACAAACTGGAACATTTTCATTATCTGCCGGGAAGACACACCAGAGCTACTAACATGTCCAGCACAGTCTAAAAGGAGAGACGTGGGGAGTGGATACAAATCACTGGCAGAAAACCTTCTCAAGTTTGATGAGCTCGGAGAACTACCATGAACACTTCAGTTGGGAAGGCTAGATGAAGGACATGGTATGGAGTCCGCTATGGTTGCCAACAATGCTAGGTACCATAACACATGCAAGCTCAAGTACAACACCACAAAGTTTCAAAGAGCAGAAAAAAGAAAATTCAAGACAAATAGCAATGATGTATCTGCTGCACGTAAACGCACTAGGTCACAAGCACAGAAAACATCCAATAGTGAAACAGCAGTCCAAGATGCCCGGTGTTTCTTCTGAGGACAGTTATCTGGCACTGATGGTCTCCATGAAGCAACCACATTACAGATCAATAGCCAGGTATGTGCCTGTGCAGTGCTTCTCGAGGACACAGAACTACTGGCTGTCATGGGGGGGGGGGGAGGAGAACAAGAAGAGAGGGGGCTTTCACAGGAGAAGGGAAAGGGGGAAGAATCTGACAGGGGAAAGGGTGGCTTCCTCTTCATGGAGAAGGCTCTATCTTGGTATAATGGTCCCTCAGGGTCTTGGGTGGGCTTTCCCTCTGATTCAGAAGGCAACCCGACTCATCATCAGGGAGGAAAGAGGAAGCCAATTGCCCCACAGGAACTGAGACACCAAAGGGATGTACCAGTCGCTCAAGGCAATACACATCGGCCCGGGGCACCATGGGCAGGGGGAGTAAAGGGAGAAAGGGGGATGGTCCTGGGGAAGGGGAGGACGTGGGGAAGGTCACAGGGAGGAGGGGTGAGTGGAGAGGTTAGGACTTGCACTCTGGGAACGAAGCCTTGAGAGGTGGAGGCAGGATGGAGTCAGGGGGAAAAGGAGCGGAGGGATAAGGAACCCAAACACCAATACCTCACTACTGATATTCACGGGGAAAACAGGAATCAATACACGCTAGGCTACTACACAAACACTCTTACCATAGATCCACTCAGGGAGGGGGGTAACACAGGGCACACTCACTCAGTCCACACTCTCTCTAACGAGGATGTAGACAAGATTACTTCACAAGATACACCAGGGGCCAGCCTCTCAGAAATGATTACTGGCGGCAGCTCTCGGCCCCGCCGGTATGTTATATAGCTCTGGGGGTGTTAATGGATGCAGACCTTCGCCTAGATCAGCAGGTGGATGTGGTGACAAAGGTGGCTTTCCACCAGCTGTATCTGGTACAGAGACTGCACCCATACATCTCCAGAACCGACCTGGCCACCTTGATCCATGCCTTCATCACCTCGAGGCTGGACTACTGTAATGTGCTCTACGTGGGGCTTCCCTTGATGCTGGCTCTGAGGTTGCAGCTAGTGCAGAATGAGGTGGCCCATCTCTTAACAGGGACGGGCTGACGAGAGCACATAACACCGGTGCTCCATGCACTGCACTGGCTTCCTGTAACGTACCAAGCCAGATTCAAGGTGCTGACTTTGATCTATAAGGCCCTGTATGGTCTTGGACCTGGATATCTCAGGGACTGCCTTGCCCTCCGCGACTCAGGGCGGCCCCTTTGGTCCACTGGGGGTGCCTTCCTGGAGGTCCCCCACTACAATGGCTGGGCCACAGATATGGAACTCCCTCCCAGAGAGAGCATGGGTGGCCCCGAGTCTATTGGCCCTCTGTTGTGCCTGTAAGACTTGACTGTTCTCCCAGGCCTTCAGAGGTGGGGAGGGGAGGGTGGGTTAAATTGCTGTATGGGGGGTATTTTAAATTTGTTAAGTAATATTGGAATTTTTTAGATTTTAATGTGGTTTTATGTTGTTTTAGATTGTTTTTATATTTGTTGGAAGCTGGCCTGAGATGCCATCGGCATGAGGGGGCAGCATATAAGTGTAATAAAATAAATAAAAATAAAGCGAACACTACCCCTAAAATTAACACTACACAAAACTAAACAACAAAATGGATAATATGAAGCTACTATCATTTAATGTAAGAGGTCTGAACCACCTAATAAAATGAACAGAATCTCACATGTAATTCAATCTAGGAACCCCAACTTCTTTTTTTTTACAAGAGACTCATTCATTAAAAGCTGATACACATAGATTTAAAGGCAAGAAAATAGCAAAAATTGATTATTCCTGTGCAGGAAAGAAAAAAGCAGGAGTAGCAAATGGAATTCACATTTGAAAAGAAAAAACAGGACAATGAAGGAAGATACTTATTACTAAGAGGTAAAATAAACTCCCATGTCATTACCCTCATAAATGTTTATGCTCCAAATGAGGTGACCTTAACCTTTTTCAAAAAAAATACTTAAAGACTTAAAAATTGAAATGCAGGGCATGGTTAACTCAGCTCTAACTGACTTAGACAGATCATCTAAACAGGGCAGGGACAAACTAGCCAGACAGTTTGAAAAACTACTAGTCCAGCAGGATTTGTGTGATACTTGGAGATTCCTAAACGATAAAGCCAGGGAATACACCTGTTACTCTAGTAGGCATAACTCTTACTCCAAGATAGATCACATACTGGTTGATAGAATTCATATTAATAGGTGTAAAAAAACAGATATCATGGCCTCGACTATTTCTGATCATAATCCCATAACACTACAATTTGACCAACAGGATACCAAAGCTAGTAATATTATTTATTTATTTATTTATTTATTGAATTTATACCCCGCCCCTCCTGAATACAGCTCGGGGCGGCTTCCAACAATAAAAACAGTATAAAACAGTTTAAAACATATAAAAATACAATATCAAATATTAAAATATTAAGAGCAGGGCCCGGGATACAAAAATCAATAGGGGAGGGAAGACAAAACCCACTAAACCCTCCCCCCCT
>QEPC01010134.1:3099-17321 GCA_003113815.1 Sphenodon punctatus | reverse complement strand
CAGAGACGAACGGACACAGCCTCCGCACCAGATGCAACTGGCGAAAGGCAGCCTTTGCGACTGCCTCCATCTGCCACTCCAGGTGGAGGTCCGCGTCCAGCACCACCCCCAGACTCCGGACCTGTTGAGCTATAGGAGGGCGAACCCCCCCAATCAGGGGGGTTGACACCTCCCTCGCCCTCCCCACCACCATCACCTCCGTCTTATCGGGGTTGAGCTTCAGTCTGCTCTGCCACATCCATTCCGCCACGACCTCCAAACACTGGGATAGCACCGAGACGGCAGGGTCTTGGTCTGTTGAAAAAGAGAGGTACAGCTGAGTATCGTCAGCATATTGGTGACAACACACCCCGAACCCTCTCACGACCTCCCCCAAGGGCTGCATATATACATTAAACAATAACGGAGACAGAATGGAAACCTGCGGAACACTGCATGATAAGGCCCGGGGGCAAGATGTATCCTCCCCCAGCACCACCCACTGGCTTCTCCCCGAGAGGAATGAACAGAACCATTCAAGAACAGTCCCATCCAGACCCCCCAGGTCATGCAGCTGTCTCAACAGCAGCCCATGGTCCACGGTATCAAAAGTGGCTGAGAGATCTAGCAGGATGAGATATGTTGAACATCCTGCATCCATCTCCCGGCAGAGATCGTCAACCAAGGCCACCAACGCCGTCTCAGTGCCATAGCCGGGACGGAAGCCAGATTGAAACGGGTCCAGGAAACCGATGCTATCTAGATGCGCCTGGAGCTGGAGTGCCACCGCCCGCTCAATAACCTTCCCTAAAAAGGGAAGGTTAGAGACAGGTCGGTAACTGGCGAGGGCATCCACGTCTAAAGATGGTTTCTTCAGCAGGGGGCACACCACAGCCTCCTTGAGACTGGGCGATAACCTCCCTTGCCGCAAGGATGCGTTAACAACCGTCGCCAGCATCGTCCCCAATGTCTCCCTGGAGGCTTTCACCAACCAGGATGGGCACGGATCAAGTTCGCAACAAGTGGCCCTCACAGACCTCAAGACATCCGCCGCATCGGCCGGCGTCACTTCCTGAAACGCCCCCCACAAAGATGGACCAGACGGGGCCTCCAGCACCTCGCACTCTCTACCTACTTCCCGTAATCCCACGTCAAAGTCGGTCTGAATCCGACCAATCTTGTCTGCAAACTAGGTGACAAACTCCTCACAGCGGGCCTGGGACAAGTCCCCATCCAGGTGGAGTGAGGCTGGACTAACCAACCCCCGCACCACCCGAAACAGCTCCGCCGGGCGTGACTTCGCAGACGCCATGAGGGTAGCAAGGAACTCCTTCCTCGCTACCCTCATAGCCTCAACATAGGACCGCAAATGGGCCCTATGGAGAAGACGGTCGGAGTCAGATCGAGTCCGACACCAGCGTCGCTCTAACCTCCTGCCTACACGCTTCATACACCGCAGCCCCTCAGTAAACCAAGGGGCTCTGTGGTGACGAGACCGAGGCAGAGGGCATCTCGGAGACACCCTTTTAATGGCCTCCTCCAGCAAGCTGTTCTAATGCTGGACTAGCTCATCCACAGAGTGACCGTCCAAGTCCAAGGTTAACTCCCTCAGGATCTCTTGGAACCGCTGGAGTTCCATCAGCCTCCGAGGGCAGACCATCCTAACTGGTCCCTTTCCCCTTCTGGGGTGTGTGTGCGCGGGGAGGCTGGCCTGAAGGAGATAATGGTCTAATGATATTAGACACTGGAGGTTTAATAACAATTTATTGAAAAACCAAACTTTTAAAACACAAATACAAACTGAACTGCAGAACTATTTTAAAACAAATGATAATGGAGAAGTGTCCCCACTGACGCTGTGGGACGCGTCCAAGGCGGTTCTGTGCAGGGAAATAATTTCAATAGCGACACACCTGAGAAAACAACACAAAAAAGACAATGAAACTTTGTTAGAAAATCTGAATCGATTGGAATCCCAAAATCAAGAAAACCCCAGTAAACCTTTAGCAAGAAAAACAAAAGAATTAAAAACAGAAATAGAAGCCTGATAAATAGAAATGGAAATATAATAGATAACTGAAATAAAAGGACTGATGCGGCAGCAGCTGTTACCGTGCCCCGATTCCGTTTAATTCCATTTAAAGAATTAAAAACGGAAATAGAAGCCTGATAAATAGAAACGGAAATAGAATAGATAATGGAAATAGAAGGGCTGCTGCGGCAGCAGCTGTTACCATGCCACCATTCCGTTCTGCCATTTTGGAATTCCCCACACCACATCGTGGCTTTTCTGCGGACATTCCGCTAATTCCGCCTGCATTCTGCAAAAATTGCGGAAACTGTCGGAAAACTGCTGTTCCGCTATTTTGTGGCACTGGTGGAATGACGGAAGTAGCAAAAATGTCATGTTTCCGCAATTTTGCGAAGCCTGTGGAAGTAGCGGAATGAAACTAGCGGAATGAAAGTCTCTGCCACGCCGTACCACTAATTGCGGAAATGCTATTTCCGGCGGAAATAGCTACCGCTGTGACACTCCGCTACAGGCGTAGCCATTAACACAGCTAAAACCATCAATAACCTCCAGAGGAGGTCCTATGAGGAGTCAAACAAACCAGACCGAGTACTAGCCTGGATGGTCAGGCATAGAAGAGTCAGGGCCATGATACCAATAATAAAAACACAAAGGAATAAAAACAAGCAACTTAAAGGAAATACAAGAAGAATTTGTTAAATTTTATGAAGAGCTCTACACTTAAAAAAAACCTGACCCACACAAAACCGACATTTTTTTTGAAAACATAATTTTTAAAAAATTTAACCAACCACAAGCAGCCTTCCTAGGAGCCCTGTTCACTACAGAAGAAATTGAAACGACCATAAAAAGGATGGCTAAAAATATGACCCCGGGCCAGAATGGTTTTACTTCAGAATACTATCAAACATTCAAAGATACATTAGCCCCTAAATTAACCAAATTATATAACTCCTTCACCCATTTAAAAATTTTGCCCCCAACTTTTTACAACGCAACTATTAATCTTGGTCCTAAACCTGATAGAGATCCAGAAAACTGTGCCAACTACAGACCATAGCCCCACTCAATGTGATTTTAAAATCTTTTCCAAGACACTAGCTAATAGACTATCCTATATTGTCCAAGAAATCTTACATCCTGACCAAACCGGTTTTATTCCGGGAAGATATGGTGCTGACAACATTCAAAGGGCATGTTAGGGTAGGGAAGGAGAAAGCGCCCGTGCGGGCCCGGGGAAGGGAAAGGAGACCAAGGGGGGCAGGCAGCCTCTCTCCTTGAGGTACGGTAGGCTCCCGGTAGTCCCCTCAGGTTAGAAGGTGGGCGTTCCTCGAAGTCTACGAGGCAACCCGTGTCATCATCGGGGGGGAGAGAGGTTGTGCCAACCAGAGTAGGGAGAGGGAAAGGCAAGCTAACACACAGGAACGTCGAATCACTCAGGGGGGCCCTAACCCAGGTGCAGGCCTGGTGGAGGATAAAGTGCTCCAGGTGGATGGAAGGTAGGGCCCAGGGAGGGGTGCCCCAGGGGACCGGGGAAGGAGGAGGACCGGGGGGGGGTGTAGGAATGGGGTATTCGGAGAGAGGAAGCGGGGGGGACCCGGCAGAAAGGGGGGGGGAGCGCACGTGAAGGTAAGGTTGCTGTCCCTGGCAGGGGAGGAGGGGCGGGCTGCAGGGAGTGAGAGGCACACGTAACACACACAATACCACTGAAGCAAAGGGAGGGGGAAACAGAGTGACAGCAAGGCTTTTACACACACACACAATCACAGACTCAACAAGAACAGATACACTTAGCTCAAGGATAGTTGCCCAAGGCAGTAGTCAAGATGCAGGGGCCAGCTTCTCTCGCGATTACCGGCGGGGAATGGCTACCCCGCCGGCGTTTTTATTGCTCCCAGCTGGGCCTCGCCTAAAGGCCCCGCCCCTGGCTCCGCCCCTCGCGCCGCTATGCGTGCGCTGCGTCGGAGGGGGGCGGGGCCACCACCCGACGTTTTCCCCTGCTGCGGGGAAGCTTCTTCGTGCCGCCTGGAGGGGGACGGGGGTGGGGCTACGCTTGCGGACGGGGTCTCTGTGGCCCGCGGCGGGGCCTGTGCTCGCCGCCGTTTTACTGGTTGCGGGGATCGCCCCGCTGCTTCGGATGGGGGCCTCTGGGGAAATCCGGGCTTGCCTCCCTCTGTGCCTTGTTGCTGGGGGTGGGGCTTGACAGGGCAATGAATATAATACAACATATAAATCAGACCAAACAGGCAGCAGCAGTCATCTCTATGGATGCCATGAAGGTCTTTGATAGAGTAGAATTTAGCTTTCTACATCAAATATTAGATAAGGTGGGAGTGGGCACCAAGTTTCTCTCCTGGATCAAAACTATTTACAAATCCCCAAAAGCACAAATTTTGACCAATGGTGAAATATCACGCACATTCGCCCTCAAAAAAGGCACAAGGCAGGGATGCCCGCTGTCACCTATCTTATTTGATCTCGTTATAGAAGCCTTGGCAGCAGCAATCAGACAGTCAACAAATATAAAAGGCATAACATTAGGCAAGGTAGAAAACAAGACCGCCTTGTTTGTGGATGACCTATTAGTCTTTGTAGCCAACCCAGAAATGTCATTCTCTCCCTCCTGGCTTTAATACAGGACTTCAGCGACATAGGTGGCTATAAAATCAATGTAGGAAAATCCTCAGCCAGGTACTTTAATATCACTTCGGAAACTGAAAAACAATTAATGAAAATAGCCAAATTTAGAATAGAAAGGAAAAAAATAAAATACCTAGGAATATACCTAGCACATGGTCCCAAACAACTATATACATTAAATTTTGCACCACTAATAGACCAAGTTGGTACAGATCTGGACAAATGGACATCCTTGGCATGTACCTGGATAGGCAGGATGAATCTCTTCAAAATGAAAATTCTCCCCAAATTGTTGTACTCCAAGTGGTATTGCCTATCACTCTCCCCCACTCCTTCTTCTCACAAATAGACTTGAAATTACGAAAGGTTATTTGGAAAAATAAGGTACCACGAATCAATCTGGACACACTAAAAGCCAGTTATGAGAGAGGGGGACTAGCGCTGCTGGATTAAAAAACTTACCATGTAGCCATAGGCCTAATAACCACCTGAATGTGGTATCACAACCACAAGGATGCACAATGGGTAGAGCAAGAAAAATACCTACTTCAGGTAAAGAACTTTAAAGAATGCCTGGTAGGCACACCATATTCAAATAAAACAACATGGAAAGAACACCCATTTGCATCCCATGTGTTAAAAGTCCTGGGAACAAACTATGAAAAAATATAAAATTATTAAAGGGGTGTCCCCCTTCACACCCATAAATTAGCAACACAATTAGTGCAGCAGCTCAGCAAAAAAGGCCTAACTAAAGTGTCACAGTAATTCAGGGGAGATATCTTCATGACAAAGGAGGATATACATGACCTTCTGAAAACTGATATGCAGGATTGGCAATACATCCAGCTGAGGAGTTGGGTGTTTGGATTTCCTAAGAGGGAGGGACTTAATCGACCTCCACTTAATGTAGAAAAGCTCCTTTACCAATCAGCAAACCGTAAAGGAATTCTGTCTCAAATATACAAAGAACTTTGCAGACCTCCCTTCTAGCACATGTCTGCCCCCGGAAGGGTGTGGAACCTATTAGGATGATCCGCCCCTGGAGGCTGCTGGACCCAGTGCAGTTTCTAGCGTTATGGGGGAGTTACCCTCTGACCTTGACGACCGTCTCATCGATGACCTCCTCAAGCTATGGAACATCTTGCTGAGAGAGGCCATCAATTAAATGCCTCCCAGGCGTCCGTTGCCCAGATGGAGGCTCTGCAGACCTCCTTGGTTTTCCGAGGAGCTGAGGATGCTGAAGCAAGAGGGGTGATGGTTGGAGCGATGGTGGTGTCATTCTTGTGCTGAAGCCGACAGATTGAGGCATAGAGCTAGTTTACGAGCCTATGCCATGGCTATGCAGGCAGCAAAGAGGGAGTTCTTTGCTGCCCTCATAGCATCTGCAAAATCCCGTCCGGTGGAGCTGTTCCTGGTTGTACGAGGACTGGTCAGTCCAGCCTCCCTCAACCCTGGGGTTGAGTCATCATCCGCCCACTGTGACCTTTTTGTGGATTATTTTGCGGAGAAAATCGTAAGTATTCACCAAGACCTCGATGCCGCACTTAATACAGTGGAGGATGTAGTGGTTGTAGAAATCCCAGCTTGTCCAATTTTGTGGGATCACTTTCAGTTGGTGACACCCGCTGATGTGGTGGGTGTGCTGGGGCGGTTCGAGCCACTTCTTGTGAATTAGATCCGTGCCTGTCCTGACTAGTTAAGAGCTGCCGGGAGACAATGAGGCTGTTGCTGGCCAGGGTGGTCAGCGCCTCCCTACGGGAGGGCAGAGTGCCGGGCTGCCTCAAGGAGGCAGTGGTGTGGCCCCTGCTCAAGAAACCATTGCTTGACGCTGACTCCCCTGCCAGCTATCGGCCTGTCTCTAACCTTCCCTAAAAAGGGTGGTGGCTCAGCAGCTCCAGGGGCATCTTGACCACATCAGTTATCTTGATCCTTTTCAGTCTGGCTTTCATCTGGGTCATGGCACTGAGACAGCACTTGTGACTTTGGTGGATGATCTTCGCCGTGAAAAGGATCGGGGTTGATCGACTCTGTTGGTCCTGTTAGACCTTTCGGCAGCATTTGATACTGCTGAACATGAGATGTTTGTGACGCACCTGCGGGAGAGTGTGGGGATGGGCAGGATCATTTTCAAATGGTTCTGTTCATTCCTGACCAGAAGAACTCAGCAGGTGGTGCTCAGTGACTGTTTTTCATGTTACCGAGACCTCTTGTGTGGGGTTCCGCAGGGTTCTGTTTTGTCCCCTCTCCTGTTCAACATGTATATGCAGCCGCTCGGCGAGGTGATCAGAGGGTTCAGGGTGAGGTGTCATCAGTATGCGGATGACACCCAAGTGTATTTCTCATTTTTGACTGAACCAGGCCTGGCTGTCTCAGTGCTTACCCGGTGTCTGGCAGCTGTGGGGGACCAGATGAGGGCTAATCAACTGCGACTGAATCCTGACAAGACGGAGGTAATGTTAGTGGGTAAGTCGGTGGAGGTGAAAGCTCCCTCAGTTGATGGGATCTGTCCTCCACTGACTTCCCAGGTCTGACGTCTGGGGGTGTTCCTCGATGTGCAGCTCTGCCTGGATGTCCAGGTGGAGGCTGTGGCGAGGAGTGCCTTTCACCAGTTACATCTGGTGCAGCGGCTTCGGCTGCTGGTTTCGGTTCCTGACCTGGCCCATCATCCATGCTTTTATTACCTCTCGGTTAGACTACTATAACGCATTTTACGTGGGGCTATCTATGGTGACGGCTCGGAAGCTGCAGCTGGTGAAGAATGTGACGGCCCAGCTCTTGGTGGAACTGGGCCGCCGGGAGCACATCATACCAGTGCTCCGATCTCTGCACTGGCTGCCAATAGTCTTCTGGGCTCAATTCAAAGTGTTGGCTTTGACCTATAAAGCCTTACACAGCCTGGGCCCTGCCTAGTTGCGAGACAGCTTCACTCCCCGGGTTCTAGACCGACCCCTGCAGTCGACCAGGGGCACCGTGTTGTAGGACTCCCAGGTTTCCCAGGGGGCCATGCAAAATAGGGCGTTCTCAGTGAAATTCTCTCCCGGTGGGAGCCCGTCTGGCCCTGGACCTCCCAACCTTTCATAGGTACTGTAAGGCCAGGCTGTGGCTGTGTCAAGGGAGAGGGGTAAGGGTTGGTAGGTGGTGGGGAGATTGGTGAGGGTGGAGGTGGGTTTTTTCCTTTTGTATTTTTATTGTTGTTATTATTGGGGGATGGGGTCAGGCAGGGTTGTCTGCTGGCCCCTTTGCTCTTCAACATTTATGTAAACTCATTGATTGCCGAGCATAGGGAGGTTGCGAGGTACCATCCGCCGTCCATTGGGGGACGGAAAATCTTCCTACTGATGTATGCGGACGACACTGCCCTTGTCTCCCTTTCTCGGGTGGGGCTTGGTAGAGCTTTACTTGATTTCCAGGACAGATGTCGTTTAAAACATCTTAAAATAAACTATGATAAAACTAAAATTATGGTGGTAGGCGACCGATACAGGAAATATAGTTGGTCTTTACAAGGACACCGGTTAGAACAGGTGCGATGTTTTCGATATTTGGGTGTCAGGTTGGCAGATTCTTGCTCATGGAAATTGCAGGTGCGGATGGCTAAGGAAGTGGTAAGCCCAGAGATAGTGGCTATTTCATGTTTTTCCTATGCCCATGGCCAACCGTCTGTTTTGGTGCTGTGCCGAATTTTGGAGGATAAGGTCCTGTCACGCCTGTTATATGGATCCCATTTATGGAGTATAGAGGTGGAAGCAACACGGCAACTCCAACCTGTAATTACTCAGTGTTGGAGGAAGATTCTTAGATGTCCTCAAGCCACAAGCTCGGCCATGGTCCTGACGGAGTTAGGGTGCCCTTCCTTGGCAGCTTTGATTGACATCAGATTCCTGTCTTTTTGGGCCAAACTACGTGATGCGCCCGAGGGCTCTTTGCTGGAGCGCACATGGGTGGAGAAGGTCACGGAAAAAGTGGGGGGATCCCATGGTATCTTGAGGTGACCAGTCGGCTGTCACGGCTGGAATTCTCTGCACCCTGTTTTCAGTATGCGACCAGCAGACAGATTATAGAGATTCTGAAGATGCGAATAAAGGACATGGATAGGCAATGCCTTAGGGCCTTGGCATCCAATTCTCAGTCAGTTCCATTCTTTCAGTATATTTTGCCCCCTCAGTCAGGAGCTCCCTATTTGTATTCTTGGATGAACTCGGACCTGAAGTTTAGATTTTGTACACTCAAGTTCCAAACAGTTAAAACAGCAGTTCTCCTAGGGAGATTCCTGTGGATTCCCTGGGAGGAGCGGATTTGCCCTTGTGGGACAGAGGTGGAGAATCTCAACCATTATTTGCTGAAGTGCCCCCTGTATGCCCCATTGCGTGGGAGGCTGTGGGCTGATATTGGTATGGGAACAGATTGGTCCAAAACCAGGCAGTTAATTTTTTTGTTGGGGGATCAGGTTCCTGAAAGGACTAAACAGGTGGCCATTTTTGCCACCAGGTGTGATGCTATCCGGTCCAAATTGTAACTTGGTCTCTCTGGAGGTAAAAGATGTTTTGGGGGGGCGGGGGTGTTTTCAGTTATGTGCCATGCTAGAGTTTTTATTTATTATGTATTTTTTTCTTTTGTCTTGTTGTCTTTTTGATTGTGATTTGATTGTGATTGATTGTAATATGTAATGGCCATGTGGCTACACATAATAAAGATTATTATTATTTTTATTGGGGGATGATGTTTTAATCTGTTTTATTATATTTTATATTGTTATTGATGTTGTTAGCCGCTCCAGGCTGCCTGTGGCAGGAGGAGCGGGGTATACATTTTTTAAATAAATAAAACATAAAGCAGGTCCAAATGCACAAAAGTACCTTGCGGGTTGGGAAAGAGAATTAGGCATAAGATTTACCAAAAAAGATAAATCTCATATGTTAAGGAGAATATTCAAAAGCTCCACATCCTGTGAAATAAGGGACACGCAAACCAAACTCCTAATGCAGTATTACCTCACACCACAGAGAATTAGCCGAGCGGTGAAAGGCAACAAATGTTGGAGGGGTTGTGATAAAGAGAGTGACCACCTGCATTGTTGGTGGGCTTGTGGGGTACTCAGACACTTTGAGGGGCAGATATAGGAGGAAAGAGATAAGGCCACAAATCTGAAACTATCTCAGGTACCCAAGATTGCACTATGTGGAATATATCCAGATATACCCTTAATCCAGGCCTATCAAAAAACGTGTAATATAATGCTTGTAGCAGCGTTACAAACAATTGCGAAAAGATGGAAAGACACAAAGCCACCTACATTAACGGAATGGAAGACGAGACTGTGGTATATTTTCACTATGGGAAAAACATTGGCAGGACTTGGGAGAAAAAACAGAAGAATTCAGTGCAACCTGGCTTCCCAATTCCTGCCTCAAAGTAATGCGCCGAGAAGATGCCCAAATTCACCCACTGAACTATATGTTTCACTATGATGTATCATATAAGCAAGAACAAATTGCTAATTTAACCACCTGATGGTGCGCTACAAGGTTAATATGTATGTTGTAATTGTTATGTTATTGTTGATGTTATTATGTTTATAAATAAATAAATATTTTATTTTTAAAAAAGAATGTTAGGAGTCATCTCGATTAACCTTCTTTACAAGGCAACACCCTTCTGATCACTCACATGGGGGAGGAGTTGTTTGTAAAGAAACAGCTTTATCTCCCTCTCCAATTGGGTGTCCTGCTCCTGCTGCTGCAGCACTACTAGCAGGCAGAGGGATGGGGACCAGAGCCAGGGAGGGGAGGCAGAAGAACTTATTGGGAGAGAGGCTGGCTGCACCCTGCCTCCAAGACAGGAAAGCATGGGACCCCAGCTGGTCGCAGGGCCATGTGCGACTGCATATGTGGCACATGCCTAGGGCCGGCCCTGCTGGTTGGATTACAAAGATGTTACAGTCAGACATACATTTATAAATTAATTGCTTATACCACCAGGACCCTTTATTCAATCCTTCTGAAAGTTGGCATAAATCGTAAATATGGGAAGGGGTATAAACTTGCCAAGTTTCATCTACATTAAATGTGAGGCAAAGAAGTTACAGCTAAGAATGTATATGAAAATTTTTGCAAAATAATATAATTCAACTGCTTATAAAATTGGATTCCTTTATCCAATCTTTTTGGAATTTGGTGCAATTAATGCCTTCCATTGGAGGTACAATCTCTCCATGTTACAGCCAAATATAATGAAAAAGGAAAACGTTACAGCCAAATATGTGTTTTCAATTGAAACCAATGGAAAACAAAAATGAAAGCAAAAACGAAAATGAAAATTTGATATTTATGAAAATGAAAGATTTAAATAACAAAAATGAAAAATGGGTGAAAACAACATGGGCCTCTTGTGCACACACCTATTGGGGACTCAGGAGCCAGGAGGGGCAAAAACAGTATATGTGGCAAGTACCTTTGGGATGAGGCAGCAGCAGCAGGACAGTGTCATCCTCCAGAGGGTGAGTCACACACTCACAAAAACAGGTGCGGGGGCAGCCAGATGTGAGGGTGGGGGAAGCACCAACTTGAACTCGAGGGGTCACCCCATGCAGAACCTTATGGAACACACGCAGGAACCACCAGCCCCTCAGGTGGCTGAACTTTGCAAGGATGGGAGCAGGACAGGAGGACAGGATGGGATCCCATTCCATGCAATGCTGCACTGACACACCCAATTCTGTGCAAAGGGGGCACTTGGGCAGGAGGAAGGCAGTGTCTGTCAGAGGCATGGGCAATGGATAAAATGGCAGAAACAGAAAATAAAAGAAAGTCACATTGAATCGTTGATGTGGATCTGAAACCTCTCCAAATTTTCATTTTTGTTTTTGCTTTCATTTTTGTTTTCCATTGGTTTCAATTGAAAACACATATTTGGCTGTAACGTTTTCCTTTTTCATTATATTTGGTTGTAACATGGAGAGATTGTACCTCTGAAACATGGTGGCTGGGGGGGTGTTCCCCCTTTAGCCATCCATTCCCATAGTAGGTATTAGATACATGTCCACAAACACTGGCTGGGTCATTGCATTGTGCTATCCGCCATTCTCCCATCTCCTCCCTCCCAGGGATCCCACAAGTTGCATTACCCAGAGTCCTGGACAACTTTACCCCCCACCCCCTGATGATTCATCCTGCCCACTCTCTTTTTGCCAAAGCCTTGGCTCAAAGCTCAGACTGTTATTATTACTGTGTATGTCATTGTACATGTATTAGGTTGCTTCCTATTCAAAAACTTAATTTCACCTTCCCACTCTGGCCGGCCCAACTTGCAATTTCCTTGAATGATCCTCCAGAAACTTTTCTTTATTAATTGCTTTTTACCTGAAACCTCAGCTCCAGAAAGGTGACCCACACTGTGGCAGACATCCCTAGTGAGAATAAAAGCAGAAAGTGTGTCTGCCCCATGTCAATAAAGATCTAGTAGGCACAGGGCTGAAACAAACATATGTTACCAGTATGGTGTAGCGGGCTAGGTGCTTCTTACCTTTTGGGGGCCACTGACGACCAGGGTTCAAATCTCCCCCCAGCCTTTTTTTCGTCTCTCCATAAAAGAAGGTATTTATTACTTTTATTTATTTATTTATTTATACAAAATTTGTGTCCTGCCTCTCCTGCCCATAGGGCAGCCCGGGGCGGCGAACAGCAACAATCAATAAAACAAACAGTTTAAAACAGTTAAAAAATACAATAATGCAGGGGAAAAACAAGACCCTCCCCTCCCACCCCCGCTCGCCAAAAGCGGGGCGGAACAGCCAGGTCTTACATAAATGCCAAAATAGCAGGAGATTGGGATCCAACCAAGCCTCCTCCGGGAGCGAATTCCACAGCACAGGGGTGGCCACCGAGAAAGATCTAACATCGGTGGCCACCCACCTCACCCGGGGAACCTCCAAAAAGGCTCCCATAGGCGATCTCAAGGGTTGCACGGGCACATGGGGAGTGAGGCGGTCCCACAGGTAAGTAAGATCCAGGCCATGAAGAATTTTAAAGGTTAAAACCAGCACCTTGAACCTCGCCCGGTGCTTTATAGGCAGCCAGTGCAGAGCCCAGAGCACTGGTGTTATGTGCTCCCTGTGACCTGCTCCCGTAAGGAGACAGGCCACAGCATTCTGAACCAGCTGCAGCCTCTGGACCAGCTTCTCGAGCAGTCCTGCATAGAGTGCATTGCAGTAATCCAGCCTTGAGGTGATGAAGGCATCGATGACAGTGGCGAGGTTGGAGTCTGAGAGATACTGCCAAAGCCGCCGGACAAGATGTAACTGCCGAAACGCACTCCCCGCCACAGCCACAACCTGAGATTCCAGGCTGAGCTGTGAATCGTGGAGCACACCCAGACTCCGCACTTGAGAGACCATGGGAGGGCGAAACCCCCCCCTTCCCAACAAGACGAGATTCAACCACCCCCAGGCCCCCCAAGCCCTCACCCACCAACATCATCTCCATCTTGTCAGGATTCAATTGCAGATGGCTCAACCACATCCATGCCTCCACAGCTGACAGGTACTAGGAAAATAGGGAGACTGTGTGACCTGGGTCAGTGGAAAAGCAGAGGTAGAGCTGAGTGTCATCAGCATACTGGTGACACTGCATGCCCTAAAACCCCCTCATGATCTCCCTTAACGGCTGCATACAGATGTTAAACAAGAGGGGGGACAGAATAGCACCCTACGGGACTCCACACGTGAGGTCCCGGGGGAAAGACGTACACTCTCCCAAGACCACCCCGTGAGTTCTCCCAGCCAGGAACGAACTAAACCGGTCCAAGATGGTTCCGCCAATCTTGGCATGGTCCCGCAGGCGGGTCACCAACACCTCATGATAGACTGTATCGAATGCAGCCGAAAGATCTACCAGGACCAGTAAGGTCTGGTGACCCTGGTCCAATGCCAGATGGAGATCATCAACCAAGGCCACCAATGCAGTCTCCGTATCATATCCAGGACAAAACCCAGACTGAGAGGGATCAAGGAAACCGGTGCGGTCCAGATGTTCCTGGAGCTGCCATACCACTGCCCGTTAAATAACCTTCCCTAAAAAGGGAAGGTTAGAGACCGGCCGATAACTGGCAGGACAATCAGCATCAAGAGATGGTTTCTTGAGCAGGGGCCTAACCACAGCCTCCTTCAGGCAGTCAGGCACCCTGCCCTCCCAAAGGGAGGCACTAACCACCCCAGCCAGCAACGGCCGTAACACCTCCTGGCTGGTTTTCACCAGCCAGGATGGGCTTGGAACTTGCTCACAAGTAGTGGCATAAACAGATCCCAACAAGGACTCCACATCAGCAGGCGATACCATCTGAAACTGATCTCACAAAACAGGACAGAATGGGGCATCCATAGCCCCAATATGATCCTCTGCAATAACTGTGGTACCAAAATCTTGGTGAATGTGAGTGATCCTATCTACAAAGTACTCGATAAACCCGTCACAGCAGTCACTGGATTGCTCCAGGACTGACCAAGCCTTTCACCACCCAGAAAAGCTCCGCTGGACGTGACTTTGCAGATGCAATAAGGGCAGCAAAGAACTGC
>QEPC01010131.1:0-11477 GCA_003113815.1 Sphenodon punctatus | reverse complement strand
AAAGAAAGTTTGGAAAGCAAGTCTTCTAGAGGAACGACTGAAGGAATGGGGTGCATTGAGCCTCGTGAAGACAAATCAAAGGGGAGACATGAGCGCCATCTTCAAATATCTACAAAGAAGAGAGCAAGGAACTGTTCTGTGTCGCTACAGAGGGCAGAAATAGGAACAGTGGACTCAAGTTACAGAAAGATAAATTTTGGTTCAACAACAGGGGAAATTTCCTAGCAGAAAATGTTGTTTAGCAATGGAACAGGGAGGTCACAGGCTCTCCATTACCAAAGGTTTTCAGAAAGAAGCTGTACAGCCGTTTGTTGGGAATGTAGCTGAAGTCATCCTACATCCAAGCCGGGGGTTGGACTAAATTGCCCTCAAAGTCCCTTCCAACTCTATAAAGATTCAATCATTTTAAGATGATAAAAAAGGGAAGTAAAATATAGATTTAAAAGCCCAATTTAGCCAGGCTTCCATACGAAGGACAAACACTCTTCTTACAACAAGGACGCGGCATTTCCAGGGGTAGCAAACGGGATGCCACCTTAGCTCTCGAACCGCTAAAGGAATGAGACGGCTGCCCCCTGATGTTTCACTATGGTTTCATCGCTGTCCGTGGCACTAGGAGAATGCAGGAAGAAAAGAGGCCTGTCAGCCAATATTAACGAGGCAGCGAGCATCTCCCCTTTGGAGAAGAGAGCTGCACAGCTGTAGCGTCAGACAGCTGCACGGGGTGAAACTTCAGCCACTTTTCAATAGCTGGGTTCCAGGAAAATATCCCAGGTTTCTACGGTCGACACTTCTGACCTTGTGGAGAGTTAACGTGGGGGGACTGAAGGGGGAAAAGAAGCTGAAAGACAGTTTCTTTTCCGGAAGATGTTTTGGTGTTTCCAGACTATCAGACATGCGCGTTATTAAGGGGATTGGTTTGTTTTGCTATCACTGTACAGCAGGGGTGGGGAAACGTCTCCCTTCCGGGGGCCACTCTGAAGATCAGTGCAAGCTCTGAGGGTCACACAGAAGTTTGGGGGGAGGGGGACTCAGATCATGGATCTCTCCCCTACCCTTGCGTGCGCACCTTCATCTCTACTCCCTCACCCTGAGCTAAGTTTCTCAGCGCTTGTGGGGTAGGAACTAGGTCTAGGAACCGGATCTATGATCCAGAAACTGGAAAGGGGCCATGTAAGAACTTGCCGGCGTCCACGTTGGGCCCCAGGGAGCCTAAGATTAGAACAACTGGTGGTTGCGTTGCTGTAAACTGCCTTTTGCATAGGTTTCTAGGAAGCATCTTACAATTTGGTATAAAGCAGGGAGGATACAAGAAGCGGCCTGAGTCAGGCCAATGGCCCATCTTAGCCCAGTATTGTCACAACCTGGCATGGCAGCAGGGGTTCGAATCTGGCTCTCCAAGGTCTCAGGCAGAGGCCTCGCCCAGGCGTGCTACCTGAGACCCTGAATTGGAGATGCCAGGGATTGACCTTGGGACCTTATACACGTAACGCATGGCGCTCCACCCCCTGAGCCACGGCCCACCCCGGATCAGATCTGGGTGGGGATGAGAATTCCCGAGGATGAAGAAACTCTGGACTGTGGGCCAAATGCAGCCATGTTTTTGTTTTTATTTAACCCCCACCACCACCTTTCCAATTCCCACATCTGGCCCCAACACTCAGTCGCTGAAGGAGGGTGCTCGGGGGGCAGAAGGATGGAGAGATGAAGGCATGCTCACAAGGGCGGAGGATGGATACATCGTCAGATCCCGGATCAGGACCCTACCCACCCTTTCCTCCTCCTGAGTTTGCTCCTCACGTCCCCATCCCTCAACGCTCATCCAGTCCGTGAAGCATGTACTAATTTTCAAAGCGTCTCCCAGGAGGAATAGGATTCCCGTTGCCGGTATAAAACAAACCGCTGTAGGATTTGCAATAGGAAGTACCCGTGTCCACTCCCTCTGTCGCATCACTGGTTCCTTGCAGTGAAGCACCCACTACTTCCTTACCACTTCTGTAAGGCTTTCCCTAGCTCCTCATCCCCTTAGTCTGCTCCGTGATTTACTCTGGGGGGCTGTTCTCCCCTGGAACTATGCTAAGCACGTGCACCTGCGACTTCTCAGCTTCATGAATCTCCTCCCCCTCCTTTGTCTCTCCTAGATTGTAAGCCACTCGAGGCAGGGACCCTGACTATAATGAATGACTGTAAAGCACAACGTACACTGTTTAATCATTCTTAATCAAACCAAACAAATTGGTGAAAAAGCTTTATCCTGTAAAGGCCCGTTCATCTGGAAATGCTGGGGGTCTCCGATGCCAAGGTAAGGAAATGCAGAGCCAATCCAGCCGTAACGATGTTGGCATGACCACTCCGGAGCTGGAGTTAGCGATCTTTCACTCGCTGCTACTGCACCGGAGCAGACACATGCAAAGTTACCGTGGGCAAAGTGTCCAAACATCAACCCACTAACCGACAGTGTAACGAGCCCTGAGATCGTTAATTCCTGCTCGCTGAACCCAGTCCTTTCCCTCATTAAAGCCATGTGAAAGTTTCTGGTGATGCAACCAAAACCTTTTATTTACTTATTTCAAAACACACAGAATTTGCCCACTTGGCCCAACTGTTGCAGAAATTAATTTTATTTATTTATTTATTTATAACCCCCCCACCCCCCTCCTGTCCAATGGCAGCTTGGGGCAGCAAACAGTAAACAATTAAAATATAAATAATACAATAATATAAAAATGTAAAATATAAAAATCTTAAGACAAATGAGGTCTGAATAAATAACTCCCCACCCCCCACCCCACCCACTACCCAACCCCCTCACCAAACGCTTGGCAAAACAGCCAGGTTTTACGCTGTCTGAGGAAGGAGGGGACGTCCAGAGAGAGGCGGACCTCTGCCAGGAGAGAGTTCCATAGCCTTGGCGCAGTCACCGAGAACGCCCTCTCACACGTTGCCACTCGGGGGAGCTCCAAGAGGGCGAACCCCGGCCAACCGTAGGGGCCGATCCAGCACACAAGGGACGAGGCAAGTCCCACAGGAAAGCGGGGCCACGGCCGTATGGATCCTCCGGCAGTGGAAAAATCACAGCCTGAGTGGGGAGCATGGGAGCTAGCCAATGGGACGCTTGGCTGGGAGCAGCTGATCTATATCCTGGGACCGTGGGGTGTTTGGCTACAGCTGTCAAAGGGGAGCAGCCCGCAAGCCCTCTCTAGTCTGAAGAGACCTCCATTTGGAGCTCTCTATGGTGTTTTGTGTTTCAGACAGAAGGGGTCAAAAACTGTTTGAAAAAACTTGTTAATTTGCATCATTTATCCTGGTTTAAAAATTTGAATTTTGTGGTTGCAGAATTTGGATGAAAAATTTGCACAACACCCAATGCCATAGCAGTCACACAAGTAGCAGCACCTGCCAGTGTGTGAATATGCCCTCACCAAGATGGGTTTCTTTGGGCCATAAAATGGAATTGAGACACGTTTGGTTGCTTTTTTTTTTTTTTTCCCCCCAAAGCAAGAACAACAACAAAATTCCTCCAACAAGAGAATAGGTACCTTGGACTAGATTTACATTAAGCATGAATCAGAGCAGATCATCATAAGAGAACATCTAGCCATTCAAATCTAGTCATCTATAATAAATAAAGTCGGGCAACAGTTGGTGACTTGGCGATCTAGAGGTTCAGAATCTTGCCAGATCTCCCAAGCGAGCAGAGCAGGGGTAACATCCAGCCCATGGACCAAATCTGGGCAGAAGAGGTTTAGTTTTTTTAATTCATGCTCCTTTCCAATTCCTTCATCTGGCTCACGGAGCCAAGTCCCTAATCTCAAGTGCTGAAAAAGTGAGCTCAGGGGGAAGGGAATGAAGATGGGGACGTGAACTCAGGATAGGGAATGGATCTATGATTTGGACAAGAGCTAAAACAAATACCCACAAAATTGGGTAAACCCATCAAATTTCCAGCACACAAACTAAACCAAATATTTCAGGTATTTTTGGGTACCCAAACCAGTTTTCAATCAGATAGCCAATATACCAACAACAGGTACATAGCAACAACTATTATACGGCAATACCGATTTTTGGCCTGGATTTGGGGAATTATTCAGGTGTTATTTCAGGTCTGGGGAGTAATCTTGGGTACTCAAAAATTAGTATTTTTTGTTGTTGTTAAAGTACTTGAACCGTACGTATTCAGGTATCAATTTGGATACCCGAAACATTACCCGAAAATGCTGGTATTCCCTGTGGGTCTCAAATCGGGTACCCATTTCAGCACTATTTTGGATCCACTCCTTCCTTCGCTCATCCTGAGCTCACCCCTTAAGTGAAGGGGCTTAACAGGAGAGACAGGGATACTTCCAGGAAGTTGAGAAGATGCAGGGTCACGTGCTTAGCATGGTTACGAGGGGAGACGACAGTATAAGTAGAAGCACCAGTGAGCTGTCTGTGGGGATGAGGAGCTAGAACATGCCGAATGAAGGTTTTTTAGGAGGATCAGGATGGAGGAATCAGAGCGCTCAGGGACAGAGTTCCAGGTGCAAGGGGCAGCTTAGGAGAAAAAGTGTAGAGAGCGGAGGGAACCAGTGAGAGTGGTAGAAGACGACGTAGCCCCAAGTGGGGAATGTGCAAGGGGAAAGGGTGTTCCAATCATGCTTTAACTGTCCAATTTGTATTTTGTCATCTCCTCCCTGGTCCAACTCTTTTTGATACACACATGCTTAAAATTGTAAAACAAAACAAAACAAAAAAATCCTCTTCGATAGAGCTGAGGGAGGACAGCACAACAACGATTCAATGGCTATGCTAGTCAATTACGTGAAACCAAATGAGACAAGATTATGAGAGCCTTCCTCTCCCTCCAAAAAGGTACGAGACCACTCAAATTGGAGGATTTGGTTCTGGAGTTCGCTCTCCTCTCTCTCTCTCCCCCAGCAGATTCCACAGTTTATTATATTCAAATTCCTGAAATAGCAGGAATGAAGCTTATGAAAGAAGATCAGGCATCTTGAAGCAAAGGGGGGGCTGCAGCAAAGGCATGTCGAAGAGCATCGGAACAGATAAACCCCTTCCTATCTCCTCAGCAAATAAGGTTACCGGTTTGATCGGTCACGTCCGTAGGACATACTTAATGGCAAACGTTTCAACTAGCGTTGGTGCCCGTCTATAAATGTGTCAGGTTCTGACTTTTTCAGTCTGAAGCTTTAACGGCAGCAGGCAGGCTTTGCATAAATGTGTCAGTGTTATTTATACCAGAAGTAATCTTTATTCCTAGCTCTAAGCGCTCCTCTTTAATTCTATCCATGGTGCGTGTCTGCCGTTAACTTTATACGGCGATTTGGGAGGCGTGTGGCAAACATAACGGTTCCAATATGTTTTGCTACTGAACCGACGTGGATATTGAGAATTAAAGATGGCAACATTGGCTCATGATTTTTTGTTTGTGTTTTCTGAAAGTAAAGTTTCATCACTTAAACAGAGCTGGAAAGGATCCCAAGAGTCTTCCGGTCCAGACCCCCTACCATTACACACAATCCATTTCACCTATACTATATGCGAGAGATATCCGTCTACCCTATTTTTAAAGGCCTCCAGAGACCAGGTCTCCAAACCCTCTGTTGGCAAGTCAGTCTACTGCCAAGTTGCCCTGGGAGTTGGAAAAGTCTTGCTAAGGTTTGGCCTAAATCAGGGGTGGGAAAACCTTTCTGTCCCAGGGGCCACTTTGAAAATTAGTACAAGCTCCTAGAGGTGCATAACAAGTAGGGGGCTAGGGGTACTAAACTGGATGAGATTCTGGGACAAATATGCCAAACTATTTTATGTAGTTACAATGTAGAAACGTGAAGTAAAAAAAACCACACACCTCCATCTTTTTTTTCCCCTACAATGTCCTTGCACGACCTGTTGTAGCATGTCACTACACTCCAAGCATCGATGTAGGGTTCATTCACACAACTCTCTTCTAGAGCAGGTAGTGGCACAAACCGCATTGCGTGCCATGTGAAATCCTTGCCCCTTCCTATGCTCCATGAGGATCCCAGTTTTCTGTCACCTGATGCAAGCGGTGGGTGGCTGAAAAGGAAATCAGCAGTTGTGCAAATGGATCGCTAGGCATGAAACCATAATTTTGCCTGTCCCAGTTTTCAATCAGAACGGGCAAACGGGTAATTAGTTTGTCCAAATCCAATAGGAATCAAATGAAATATATATTTATATTGATTTATTTTAAAGGAAGAAGGGGGGGAAAAGCCACTGTGCATGCACACAAGATGGCTACCAGGCTGATTACGCTCACGTAAATGGCCACCACCTTTAGGCGAAAGGGCAGTGGTGACACTGCTGCTGCTCTTTTACATAAGGGCAGACGCCATTTAGCACATTGGCTGCCCACATCCAAAATGGTGGTGATGCTGCCACGGCCTTTTTGGATAAGGATATTGGCCATTTGCACATGTACAAATCAGCCCTGCAAGTCATTTTGCACATGCTCAGTGGCTCCGGTCTCCCTCCCCCACCCCCCGGTTGGGATTCCTATCAGGACATGTTTCTGATCAGAATTCCGATTATTATTATTTTTAATGCGTTTTTTCTGCATAAACAAAATAGCTATTTCAATCCAGGGCTATACGCTGCTATGGAACAAGGCAAACACAAGTTAAAGAAGTGGTGAGGAAAGGTTGTTGTGAAAAATCAGCTAATCCCACCCCATCGAGGCTCACAACAGTGTTGTTTGCGGTCCTGTTAGACAAAGGATGAGGTTGTTAAAGGGGTGTGCTCAGGGAGGGGGGGGAGAAGAAGGAAAGAGGATCCAAATCACGGATCCACCCCCTGTCCTTTTCTAGTTGGCAACCCCACCCACTAACTTCCACAAACACTATAAGAGGGACAACGCAGCGAAATAAACCAGTGTGGAGAGACAAATACAAATGTGGAACTAACACAAGGATACTTAACATACAAGAGACCCCTGAACTATGATCCCAAACACTAAGCAACAGGGCAGGGGGGCGGGGAAGGGACTTCTTCCTTCTTTTTGGCCACTTTGAAAATTACTACCAACTCCATGGACTGCATAAGACTCAAAGGCTGGGGGCTTAACAGGCATGTTTAGGAGGAGGAGGATCCAGATTATGGATCTCTGCCTTGGATTCATCCTCTCTCCTTGACTACACATCCTCGTCTCTGCTCCTTTCCCTTGGGTTCGCTCTTTCATTGCTTGATTTGGCTGGATTTGGCCCACCAACCAGAGATTCCCAACGCCCGTTCTAAATGCTTGCGGCCCTAAACTTGGGAGAGACAGCCAACATATTCTACAAAATATGGTAAGGATTGTGAAAGACACCACTTCATCATTCAACATGTCTATTATAGAATCAAAGAATCGGCAAGTTGGAAAGACCGAGAGTCCTCGAGTCCAACCCCCTGTTTGGATCTGGGGTGACAACAGCTATAACGCCCCCGTCAAATGGCTGTCCAGCCTCTAATGACCTATGCCCTTTATTTAGGTGTCTGGTCAAATCCTCTCCTGTTGGGTAAGCAATGAAAATTCTCCATGTAGTTCACCCGCTTCAAGTTCAGAACTCTTTTCCCCTCTTGCCGCAAAACATTATATATTTTGCTTTCCCCTCTTCATCCAGAAAATCCTCAGAGATTCTGACGCGAGAAGAGAACCTTCCAAGTCCAGCTGGCAAGAAGCCACCTGACGAACAGCTGTGGAGAGCTTGAAAGCTACGGGGGCTTCAAAGTTGATTAAAAATAGAAAGCTTTGATCAAGGTCACATTTGTCCTCAATCAAAGAGGGAAGGGCTGCACTTTCAAGATGTACCGGGGGGGTGGGAGGGGTGTTAGTTAATATGAGACAGTTTCCTTTTGAAAAAAAATGAGCCATCTTCACTTGTATTCGTCCAGCAGGGGGGAAAGTCATCTTGGACAAATATTTATCCCTCCAGATTCACAATGAAAGTAACGCAGAGGGATTTGGCAATCGGATGCAATCACCCAAACAAATGGTTCCTTGGTGATAAGCAGCCGAGCGTGGCAACAAAGTCCGTGACTATGTACGTCATTCCACTCCAAGAACGTGTAAGGAGACATTTGCCAATGGCCAAGAGAAACAAGAGAACGGCCAACTATTCTATTTCCATCCACCTGTCATCACCATCGTTTCAGGGGATAAATGTGTGTTATAGATGCTTGGTGAAGGTGATCCCTGCTCTGCATTCGCTTCGGTACCAAACAGATTTCTTCCCTTTCTCACAGGCGTTCGCCTCTCTTTGACATCTGCTTTTCTTTCAAGACACTTCTACATATACAGCCATAAAAGCAAAAAGTGGGTTCCATCACATCACAACTATTTAAAGACCCAGAATGACAATGCAAACAAACTTAAGCTTCAGAGCTTTTCAGCAGTTGGTAAACACCTGTCTGCAAGGTTTGAAATTTAAAATCTGACAGAGACGGACTGGAGGTTAAAAATTTGTCTATGTTGAGCTGCTAAGATGATTGGGCAAGCTACTAAAAAAGTTGTAAGGAAGAAGTTCTTCAGCGCAGTGGGTAGCTATAGTGGAGTGAGTAGGATCGGGAGTATTTTTCCTCCCTGCGTCTTGGGCCCTAGCAATGGTGCCACTGGAATTTTAATTGGGAGGGGGAGGTCATTTTGGAAAGGCGTGGAGCAAAAAGCTCTCCTGCCTCTGTAGAACTCATGACATTGCAATGCAACATGCCCTCCAAAGCAACCCGCAGGTGCCGGCAGATCACAGCTCTAGCATAAGCCAGATATATCCTGACTCCTAAAAGTTACACCTCTCGGCTTCCTAATTTAAGATAGACAAGAAACAAAGCAGCTAAGATGCTGTCACTGACTGCGACAACTTCTGTTAATGAGAGTTTGGAAGCTCTCAAGCTTCAGGGGTGAGCGAGAAGGTAAGAGTTCAGCTGGAGCTACTTTGCGTATTTTAGGCACAACGGTATACTCAAGTGGAAGGGTTGACCTTAACGCTCTTTCTGGCAAGGGGAGTTGCTCTTTATTGGAAGAAAAAAAACAACCTAACAGAAAAATAAAATGTTCCATTCCAAAAGGAACTAAAAAACACAGCCACAGAGGAACAGATAGTCATAGGTAGCCCAGAGTCACGCAAAGGGTCTGACAAGATGATCCTAATGCTATCTTCTGATCATTAAAATATGTGAATTAATAAGAAGGTACCCAGATGAGAAATTTCTAGCTTGGACACCTAAAATCAGACATCTACATTTGTATTTAGGGTTCTCATCTCATTGCTACCTGTAGAAGAGTCACCAGAAGCTCAACTATTTACATGCGCCAACGGATATTGGGTCCAATAAAAATGGACCATCTTGCCTCAAGATTCTAATCAGCCCCCTGATGAGAATACACCGTTTCCACTAGCGAGAACCACACCTGTGCAGCATTTTGACGGAAGAAAAAAAAAAGATCAAGGCAGTCTATTTTTTTACACAAGATTCCCACCGTCAAATCTGGATTATTTCATATTCCAGGTCTACGGGCCAAATGAGGCCCATGCCTAGTTTTTATTTGCCCTTCTTGCAGTCCCTGAATCTGGCCCCTGGATTCAGTTTCTTCCGTCAAGCACTGAAAGACTAAGCTCAGGGGAAGAGAGCAAAGATGAGGGCATGCATTCAAGAACAGATTAATGACATACATTCATGATCTGGGCACCTTCCTTCTTTCTCCCATGCTGAGTGCACCACTTTAAGCACCACCACCCCCTCCAACCTCTATGCGGCCCCTCAGAGCTTGTACTAATTTTCAAAGTAGCCCCTGAGATGGAACCGTTCCCCCACTCCTACCCTATAAAAACCTGCCAATGCTGACCACCGGAGAACTTCAGAATATAACTTTTATTGGACTGTCTTCTGTTGGTGAGCGTGTTCAAGACTGCAGGCCACTTCAGATACCAGGCAAGCTCTTTCTTTGACCCCTACAGTAGAGAGCGTAATGCGAACAAAGGTACAGGAGTGCTTAGTATGCACTGCACACGTTCCCACGCTAAAATACAAATCAATTTCTAATGTTGCAAGAGCAAAGTTAGTGCTTATTGGCCGTCTGCATCACAAAGTAACTCAGACGTCTCGGAATCCTAAGAGGACACTGAAAGAATAATAGATCAACGTTTGCACCGTGAGCACGTAGGACGAGAGAGACTGACATATGGGAACTCAAGACATAATAAATGGAGAGTGGAATTTTCCTAGCATTGGCCATAATAAATACATCCAAGGAGGAAAGAAAAGTAGTGGAACCAGAAGGTATGCTTGTCTGATTTCGAAGAAAGGCCTGTTTGTGCCCAGCGGCTTGAGGAATTTGTTCACCATCCCCGCGTAGAGACTACACTGGCCAGGCTGCCGCATTGCCAAGGTCAGACAAGGGTTAGATTACTGGCTCAGTGAGTTCCAATGGCACAACTTCTGTGCACCTGATCTTTACATGGTGGGCAGGGGGAGGGGGAGAATCTCAAGTTAGGCACAACAGAGCTATTCACAGACTTGGACATTATGTAGGAATTGAGGATGCAAAGTGAGAAATTAACACATTCGACAGTGGCACTGTCTCCCCTTAAGATTGTGAATGCAATGCCGTCTCATGAGAGCACAATCACCTCCGCTCATACTCTACTCACTGGACACAAAAATGTATATTTTGGCCAAGGGCATAACCAATAGGGGGGCTTGAGTAGGCCTAAGTCCTCTTCCCACCATTGAAGGCCAATGCTCCCCTAGGTGCCCCCCATTCATTTATCTCCTCTCTCTCTCTCTGCTATTACCCTCCTCCAAGTTGTGCCTCCCTACAAAGGAAACTGCCCTCCTAGGTGCCACCCCCCATCTTTTTTATACCACTGACTTAAGCACACCACATTTTTAAGCACACCCATTACTGGTCTTGTGTTTGGGATGGGGTATCTTCTCCCGTTCACCTACCCCAAATATAGTTCAGGCTCGGATACGAATGTGCATTAGTAAGTAAGTAGGTTTATTTAAGTTGTTTGCCACACGGCCGTTACAACAAAAATCCACATATATGAGCATAGATAACTCCCGACATGGACAAAAAAGAAAAAAAATTAACAACGTAATTACTTATTATTTATACAATTAAAAATACATCTCCAGCTCAAAAATTAATACATAACTCGGCTCTATATGAATGGCTCTACATTGTCCAAATACGCGCTGCCGCCAATAGCCCATTGAGGTTCTGAGCTTCTCCCTTCTGCTTACTCCCAAATGTGAGGGTTCCTTCCCACGGGAGGGAAATGATCCATCCAGCCCAGCATCCTGTTCCCAACAGTGGAAGCTTTGGTTGATTCAGAGGAGTGCGCAACAAATCCTAATGGAGTGGTTCTTTCCTTCTATTCAATTCCAACTCCCAGAAGTGCCACCTCCCGACCAACATGACTAATAGCCATTTTATTTATTTATTTTTAATTTATATTCCGCCCCTCCTGCCCACA
>QEPC01010124.1:147943-159663 GCA_003113815.1 Sphenodon punctatus | reverse complement strand
GCTCTTACAACAATGGATGTCAACTGAAACAACAGTGTACTTGAGCCAAATGGGCAAGAGAGAGATGGCCCAGGTGGGTAAAGGAAAACACTGATTTGGAAGCTATGGGTTACTCCCTCAAGACTGGGGTGCCACTGACACGTCGACCGGCAGAGCTGAAGTATGTTTTCACATAATACAGAAGCAATCTGTGGGATCCACAGTCATGGCATAGAGTATAGTGTCAATGGGTCCAAAGAAGCTCATGGAGGAGAGGTTCATCACTGGCTATTAGCCAAGCGAGTTGTGGGCACGGGGGTGGATGAGAGCTCTCACTGCTGGTGGAAAGTGGGAGTGAGCAACCAGGGGATAGATCAAACCATCTATGCCATGTTAATGCAGCCTTCTTCTGATGCATCCAGTGGTGGCCCCCGTCAGAGAGAGGATTCTGGACTATATGGACTTTTCCCCCTGCCCAGGGCGGTAGTGACAACGTGCTTGTGATCGTGCAGCCTTTTACAATGTCACTAATAATGAGCTATTTCTCATCGAATTCTGCATCAAGTCATTTACAGCATATATACTTCAGATACTTTCTGACCCTTATTTTTGTGTGTGTGTCCAAATCTCTGCTCCATTCCCCTGAGCTCCATCTTTCAGCGCTTGGAGGCAGGGGTGGGTAAGGGGTGCGCTCCGGTAGAGGAAGGCCCAGATTGTGGTATCCCTGGGGGGATCTGTGGGCTCTGAGATGGGGCTACTCATGATTCTGGGGAGCCCCTCTCCAGTCAGCACACACAAGACTTGGTAGAAGGAGCAGGAAACACATTGATTGCTATTGCCTAGTACAGGATCCTAGTAAGAGGGAACTCCTGCACAACACAAAATGGAGACCGCGCCCTGCAGCTCCCAAACACCAACTGAACAGGAAAACCCCACCCATCTAGTTCCTGGAGGGAACATATTATCATATCTTGTCTGTATGAGGCAACTTTTGACCTTTATCTTTATCATTTAATGACAAGTAATAAAACTCTAGAATTATCCATAAACCTGTCATAGTGGATTTCTATCTAATTTGGCCCCTAGCCTGGCCCCTAGCCTGTTAACATTCCGGCAAAACTGTAAGACCTGGCTGTTCGCCCAGGCCTTTGGGAGGGAGGGGTAGGGTGTGGGGTTTTAGTTCCCCCACCTATTTTTGGTTTTTAGATTGTTTTTTCTAGCCCTCTTTTAATTATTTTTATAATGTTTATGATTATTTTAAAATTGTTTTTATTGTATTTTTAAAAATGCTGGAAGCCGCCCCGAGCTGCATGGCAGGAGGGGCGGGGTAGAAGTTTATAAAATAAATAAATAAAATAAATAATTTGACTGCAGGCTAGTAGGGAAAGCCCAGAAGCAAGAATTGTGAAGTAAATAAAACAATAACAGAACAACAAAATAATAATTAGAACTTAATCAATTATCCCACTAGTCTACAATATAGGTGATAAATGATAGCTACAGAAGGATTTTAAACCATTATAGGACTGAAAATGCTATTAAATGGTTAATAATAATCATGCTTCCCGTTGCCTTGTTTCCTCAGCAGTGAGCACGGCTCTTATTTATCCGGGCTACAGCTGGCTTGACATATTTTGATCTCCTCCTCCACAATTCGCTCAGTTTCACAGGTCAGGTTTTTGTCCCAAACTTGGTTAAACCTCTAGGTTTGGAGCTGCGGCGCGGTCCCAAGGGGTGGCATGTGGAGCCACAAATGGAAGCGAAGTGTGTGGATAGGTGCAACCGCTAGTAAGTCACCCTTTGTGCAGCTGTCCATTATCTGTTGACGTCTCCTCATGCACCCTAGGACTGGGATGCGGAACCTCAGGCCCAGGGGCCAAATGCATCAGAAGAACATAAGAAGTGCCATACTAGGCCAGACCAATGGTCCATCCAGCCCAGCATCCTGTCTCCGACAGCGGCCAATCACGGTGGCTTGAGAGAAGCACCCAACAGGTCACAATGGGGGATCCATTCCCTGTTGTTTTCCCCCAGCTCCTGTCATGTTCCCTGATCCTGTCTGGCTAAATAAGAACATAAGAAGTGCCATACTGGTTCAGAAAATCCACTGACTCGTTTTTATTTGGCTTCCTTCCAGTTTCTGGAACTGGCCCTTGGATCTAGTTCTGACCCCCAAGCACTGAAAGACAGAGCTCAGGGGAAGGGAGCAGAGATGAGGGCATGCGGATAGTGCATAGATCCATGATCTGTGTGGCATATGTGTGTACAGCTTTAAGAGAGCTGGCAATAGCCTGCTCCTTCTTCCCTCCAGGAACTAGGTGGGTGGGGTTTCCTATTCGGTTGGTGTTTGGGAGCTGCAGGGTGCGGTTTCCATTTTGTGTTGTGCAGGAGTTCCCTCTTACTAGGATTCTGTATTAGGCAATAGCAATCAATGCATTTCCTGCTCCTTCCACCAAGTCTTGTGTGTGCTGACTGGAGACCAGAATAGCGGGGCTCCCCAGAATCATGAGAAGCCCACAGCTCCCCCAGGGATACCACATGGTGTCAGAAGTGGACTGTTCTCCTCATAAGGCCACAGGCAGTGAGAACTCCAGGTCCACTTTATATTACCAATGAAGGATGCAACATTTTAAGCTCACTCCTGAATTAAGTCTTACTGGGAACTTGGGAGAAAATTGGAGGAAATGGGAAAAGCTAAAGCTATACCTTACAGTCACAAAAGCTGAGGAAGAGCCTGAAGATTATAAGATTGCGGTAATGCTGCACTGCATAGGAGAAAAGTCACTTGAAATCTATAACAACATACCTAATGTCCATGCAGACCCAGCAAACAAGACACTAGCAGAAGCCCTAGTTGCATTCAACAATTATTGAGAGCCAAGGAAAAACCCTGTTTTTGAGAGGTTTCAGTTCTGGCAATGTCCCTAGGATGAAGCAGCAGGCATAGACTTCTTTGTCACAGCTCTCAGGGATAAAGCCCAGCACTGTGAATTTGGGGCTTCTGCAGATTTCATGCTGAGAGACAAAATTGTCTTCTGCATTCCAGACAACAGACTTAAAGAAAGGCTCCTGGAAAGGCCGGATCTGACCCTTATGCAAGCAATTGATCTTTGCAGACTAAAGGCTCTCACCAAGGCTCAAGCAAGTGCAATAACCACAGAGACCACAATTCTTGCACTGGGGCACCAGAAAGAAAACCCCAGGGTTTTGCAAAATGGAAGCAAACGCCCTGAGCAAACATCTCCAGCAGAAGGCTGCACAGCTGCAAGAAGTATCCATTGCAAGAGATGTGGGTGGGTCCCCAAGCCCAGACAGGGCCCAGCTTGTGGGGAAACCTGCAATAAGTGTTCAGGGAAGAATCACTTTGCAAAGATGTGCAAAACAAGAACAGCAGCATCCCAGCCAGGCAGACACGTAAATTCTCTATTCGTCGGGGCCGTGGCTGCAAAAAAGCAAGTGGATCATACACGAGACCAGGATGCCTGGTACAGCATAATTACTGTGGCCGACCTACCGGTATCTTTTAAATTAAATTGTGGAGCAGAAGGCAACACAATCCCCAAGGATATTGCAGACCCTACAAGGCAAAGTGCAACAAACAAAAATGGACATGACACTGATTGCTTTTGGGGGTGCAAAAGTCAGACCCAACGGCGCCATCACAGCCCGCTGCAAGAAAGGCTGCACTGAATCGGCCCTAACTTTCTACGTAACAGACACACATGATCCACCACTACTAGGCTAATCAGCATGCGTCGCCTTTGACCTGATCCGACGCGTTCATGAATTAGGATGGCAAGCACCTTCCACAAAAGAGGACCTCTTCAAACTTTATCAGGTTGTTTTTGAAGGTCTAGGATGCTTTCCAGGTGCGCATCACATCTACGTGGACCCAACAGCTCCGCCAGTGGTGCACAGGTGCAGAAACATCCCCTACGCTGTCATGGGCAAGCTGAAGTCTGCCCTGGAGGACCTAGAGACAGGGGATGTCATCGTGAAAGTGACCAAGCCCACTTTGTGCGTCAACAGTCTGGTGATAACGCAAAAGAAAAACAGATCTCTCCGGTTATGCCTGGACCCCAGGGACCTCAACAAAGCAGTTACGCGGCAACACTTCTCCTTTCCGACCGTAGAAGACGTGCAGAGGAACCTGGCAGGCAAAAAACCTTTTACCATATTGCATGAGAAGGACGGTTACTGGCAAGTGGTTCCGGATAAAGAGACCACAGAACTGTGCATGTTCGACACCCCATGGGGGAGAGATCGTTTCAATAGTTTACCCTTCGGCATCAAATCCAGCAGTGAGGTCTTTCAATTGAAAAACCACGAGTGTTTGGGGGCATCACTGGCGTCCACATAATTGCAGACGATATGATCATCGCGGCAGCTAACAAAGAGGAGCATGATGCTGTGTTCCGACAGGTCCTGGACAGAGCACACAAAAGAGGAGTCAACTTCAACAAAGACAAAATTCAGTTCCAGGTGGACAACGTTAAGTACATGGGTAATATTTTTTTCAGGAGATGGTGTGCAGCCCAACGATAGCAAAGGAGAAGCTATCACCAAGCTTCCCTCTCCTGAGGATAAAAATGGTCTTCAGAGAATCCTGAGCACCATTCAATATTTGGCCCGGTACATTCCCAGTGAGTCCAGCTTGACTGCCCCACTCAGGGCCTTATTGAGAAACGACATAATCTAGCAATGGGGGCCTGAACACAAAGCAGCTCTGGGCAAACTCAAGCATGCCATCACTACTGTCCCAGTCTTGCACTAATTTGACCCTGCAGAGCAGTTAGAAATTCAGGCTGATGCCTCCAAGGATGGCTTGGGAGCATGCTTGTTTCAGCAGATGAGGCCACTCGTGTATGCGTCTCGAACCCTGACCACCGCAGAGGAAAACTATGCGCAAATTGAAAAGGAGCTACTGGCGATTGTTTTTGCAATGTCTAAATTTCATCAATATGTATTTGGTACCAAGGTGAGGGTCCAGTCTGACCACAAGCTGCTTGAACCAATCTTTACCCAGGCTACAGGCAAGGCCCCTGCTAGACTGCAAAGGATGCTTCTGCATCATTACGTAGTGCGATTGAATGCTATAAATTTAATTTAGATAAAATAAGGATTACTAGATTAGATTAAGTGCTAATAGTATAGTTTAGTATACTAAATCAAAATCCTAGTCTGAGATCTAATAGTATCTGCAGTGCTGCCCCGAGCTACCATTTGACTGGATGGGGCGGTTATCAATTTTGAATAAACATAAACACAGAAATATAAACCAGTGATGCTTTATCCTCTGAACAGAAAAAGCTACTCTTACAGTCAAGAGCGCTGAGTAAAATGAACAAACCCAAATGGAGTCAAGGTGTCATGTGTAACTCCCTTGGGCATGCACTTCACTCTCTCCCACATCTTTCTCTTTGGAGTGCCCCCCACCCCCCAGATAAAGTCAATGTAGCCTTCAACTTGATGGGGTGGGCCGTGGCTCAGGTGGTAAAGTGCACGCCTATGCATCAATAAGATCCCAAGTTCAATCCCCTGCATCTCCAATTCAGGATCTCTGGGTGAGGCCTCTGCCGGGGATCCTGGAGGATCCCAGGTAGCACGTCTGGGCAAGGTCTCTGCCAGGGATCCTGGAGGATCCCAGGTAGCACGTCTGGGTGAGGCCTCTGCCAGAGACCCTGGAGAACTGGATTTGAAACCCTGATGTTATGTCAGGTTTTGACAATACTGGGTTAAGATGGACCATTGGTCTGACTCAGTTAGGCAGCTCCTTATAGCCTAGTGGATAAGGTGTTGAAACTGTTCCAATCCTCTTATCCATGAACTCACTGGGTGCCTTTTGGTAAGTCCCTGTTTTAGTAAAGGTATTTACTATTTACATGGATTTAGTAAAGGTAAGTCATGCCTCACTAATCTGTTGGAATTCTTTGAGCGTGTAAATAAGTATGTGGACAAAGAAGACCCAATAGGTCTCTGTAATACACACGAGGTCGGCGTCCCATGCTCCAAAGGCTGCATAGAAGTTGGGGAGGAGAGTGCTTTAACGGTGCACTCAGGAAAAGGAGAGTTCAGATCACGAATCTGTGCTGTGAATCTGACCCTTATTTTTGTGTGCGTTTCCTCATCTTTGCTCCCTTCCCCTGAGCTCCATCTTTCGGTGCTTGGAGGCAGGGGTGCGTAAGGGGTGCGCTCCGGTAGAGGAGGATCCAGATTGTGATATCCCTGGGGGATCTGTGGGCTGTGAGATTGGGCTACTCATGATTCTGGGGAGCCCCTCTATTCTGTTCTCCAGTCAGCACACACAAGACTTGGGGCGCTTTTAAACGATCCCACTCACAAGCGGGATCGTTCAATACCGCCATCGGGCACCCGCCTTCCCCTCTACGCCGTGTCTGATGTTCAGAAGAGCATCAGACACGGCGTAGAGTGTATATGCGCATGCACACCCTTCTGCGCGTGCGCAATCTGGGAAGGAACCCAGAAGTGCGGCGTGAAGCCGGCACAACGGCGATCCGCCTTGAAGGGGGCAGGATCGCCGGACTGGCTTCACGCGGCGGAGATCTGGCGTTAGAGCACGCCGGGGATTTAGACGAGTGGCAACAATGGCGACTGATAAAGGGCTCAGCCGCCATTTCCGTCTAAAAGGGCCCTTGGTGGAAGGAGCAGGAAACACGTTTCTTGATATTGCCTAGTACAGAATCCTAGTAAGAGGGAACTCCTGCACAACACAAAATGGAGACCACACCCTGCAGCTCCCAAACACCAACTGAACAGGAAAACCCCACCCACCTAGACCGTTTTTACATGCGACGGGGGAAGGGTGTTACCAGGGTGTTTATGGACACAAAGTAAACACAGCTGATTATGGGCCCGTTTTTATACGTGATGTGGTCGAGTGTTGAGGTGTGTGTTCAGCCAGGTCGCGTGTTGGTCTTGAATACCCGGATGATATCACAGCGTCCTCTGCACTTCCGGAAGTGTGCGTATTCATGTCAGACGTAGAACGCTGGAGGCGGGTCCAAGTATGAGTGGCACGTTATCAACCAATCACTGTAAGGAGAGTTTGATAGGACCATATGGGGATAGGGACTTGGGAGAATTGCGCCTTTTTATAATCAGTTAATTTTTTCTGGCATAACGTACACTCAAAACGATCTCCAGTGCCTATATATAAAGGGCTGTTTTTACAGCCATGCACCTGGTACAAGTGCAAGACACGGCAATAGCCCGTTTGCGACGCATTAGGCAGATGTCTTTGCTTTTTATGTTGAGAACATCGATCAGGATCAGTCTAATCCTACTTAACGTAATTTCACGGCAGCTGTTCGTGATACTGTTCCCATCCCGCCGGTCTCTAAATGGTATGAAAAGGAGACCTTTCCGGGGATTTGAAAGAAGGAACGCTATTCTACTGACAGCTGTCATCGATATTTTGGATGGTGTACAAGCGGTCGTTGAGGACGCAGTAGTTGTGAAGCCTACCATGAGACTTCAATGGCAATCATCCAAGTCCTCTGTGTGGTGGGAGACAGTTGCTATGAATTGGACTGAAGAGCAATGGGAAGCCAACTTCAGAATAAACAGAACCGTATTTTATGAGCTTCTTGACTGCATAAAACACTGAATAAAGAAAAGGGACACAGTGATGAGGAGCAGCATACTGGAAAACAACCTATGGAAGTTGGCTACTCCTGACAGTTTTCAGTCCATAGGGCATACCTTCGGTGTTGGGACAGCAACAGCAGCAAAAAAAATTTGTGGAAGGGTGTACTGCTATTAAGGAAGAGCTACTCGAATGGGTAATCCAGCTAGTGGAGCCAGAGGAAGTAATTGCTGGATTCGAAAGGAGAGGTTTCCCCAATTGTTTTGGCGCCATTGATGGAACTCATGTGCAGATACTTTGCCCACCTGATGCAGGAAAAGAATTTATAAACAGAAAAGGTGTGAACACCCTTGTTCTTCAGGTTTTGGTGGATCACAAAGCCTGCTTTACTGATGTTGTTGGTGGCTGGTCTGGCAGTGCTCATGATGCCAGAATATTTAGAAGGTCAACACTTATTTCACGCCAGCGGCTCGGCAACTTTGGACCTCAGCGGCCGGCCACTGTAGATGGAGTAGATATAAGGCCTGTCATAATAGGTGATCCAGCTTACCCTCTACGTACATTCTTGATGAATGCATATAGAAAGGAAAACACCCCAGAGGAAATGTTTTTTAACCAGAAGCTAAGTAGCGCAAGAACAATAGCTGAAAGATCATTTGGAATTATGAAAGGAACTTGGAGATGTGTGCTGGGTCACTTGGACATCAGGACAGAGTTTGTGCCAGTGGTAATATGCACAGCACACGTAATGCACAACATATGCAGGACAAATGGTGCCTGCCTACGCAACCCGGACCCACCACGGTACCTTCAACCAGTCCCTATCTTTCCTGCGGGTAATGCAGATGTTGAGAGAAAAAAAGGCAGCAAAGTCAGGGAGAGAATGAACATTTTGCTGCACAATTTTCATGGATTGCCTTGCAATGTTCTCAATTAGATTCCCCTTTTCCTTAAAATGTTTCCTTAAAATGTTAAGCAATGCCTCGGTAATCTCACCATTGATTCCGTTGATTGCAGTTTGCGCAGTTTGTGATTCCCTTGCTAGCAGAGTTAAAATAACGTTTGTGTAGTTTGTCCTGAGTTTAACCACAGACCGTGCCTTTACATTTTTGGGGAGACGCACTGACCGTGGATCACAGATCAGGCACGTAGTGTGACGGCGGCCTGGCTACTGCGGTGTGGATGAGAGAGGAAATGGCGGGATCCCGAACTCCAGGACAAAGTACATCACTTCCTACTACAGTTAATACATGGAATTCATAGTCCATAGTATCCCCACATACCACCATGTTCGAAAAGTGCTTACACTGCCTCTTGCGTTTTTTACACTGCCTCTACCTCCCCCAGCTGATTGCTGCGGTTGCAGAGGATTTGAGGGTGCTCATTGCTGCAGTCGATCTACTTTACAATGTTTTGGAGCTACAAAGTAAGTATTAATTTCTATCTGAATTCTAAAGTGCCTGCAAATGCATGGAACGGTGCGTTGAAGCTTACGTTCCTGTACCTTCCATATGTGTGGGAAGTTGAATACTGCATGTAAACCGTACCCTTTTCCCTCCTTCAACTTTTATTTCACAGATCAACTAAGGATGCATATGCTGTGCAGTTTGAGTGACCAGATCGAAATGATCATAGACATGGTGCACAGAAATGCTGCTGGGATTGCGCGCCTGCAAACCAGGCTTCATGAGCTTTCAAGAGCGCAAAGTTCCCGTTGGAGCCGTGGCAGAGGAGGCAGATGACAAGGACTGCCCTGAGTTAGCACATGACTGCACCTTAGTCTTTGTCTTTCCTATTTATTTGATTATGCTCTATATTTGCACACATTTTTATTATTTGTATTACATGTCTCTACATATGATTAAACTGTTTGTTCTACTTTCTTCTGTAATATTTCTTAAGTTTACCTAAGTATTCTATTTATTATTAGTTACAGATTATTATTTGACACTACATAAATGTATTGTAAATGACTAATTTTCTGAAAACTGTATCATTTTGTTACCTATTTCTTTTTTTTTCTTTTTTTTAAGTACTGTATTGTACTGTATTGTATTTTTTTCTAAAAAAGGATTATTTAAGTCATTGTCCTGTGTTTTTCATGTTTCTTGGTTTTTAATACGCATTACCATGTTTTTTGTTATTTGATCAAGATGTTAATCCACAAAGTTTAAAGTTAATAGTTTTTGAATGATGTTTGAATAAAGAAGGCTTTGCTCTGTTCACTTTCTTTAATTCTCCTGTACTTACTTTGCATTGCTAGAACAACTGATGTACTGCCTGACACCAAGCTGTAACGTACTGGTGATTTCTTTTAAGTCCATGGGGGGCTATCAGTCCTCTGTAGCGTAAGCTGGCAGTCCATCAACACTAGGGACGGGACTACCGGTTTTTCCGGCCTGGTTACCGGATTCCGGATTTTTTTTTTTACATTGCGGCCATTTAAATGAATGGCCACAATGAAAAACCCCACCAAAAACCCGCGTTTCCCTCCCCGAGTCCAGGCTGCGCAGGTGGAAGGGGGGACACCCCCCACCCACCCTGCCCAGCCTGGATTTAAAAAAAAAAAAATTCCCCTAAGTGACTCTCCGCCGGCAACCCAGAGCCCCGCAGCACCAGTGGCCGTCCCAGCAGCAGCTGGTAAGTATTAGACCTGATCCAGCCGTCCCAGCAGCAGCCGGTAAGTATTAGACCTGATCCCTGGGGGGAGGGTTAAACACCCCACGCCCCACCCCAGGGATCACCCTACTTCCAACAAGTTCCCAGTTCAGCTCCGGGTGGCGGCGGCGGTCCGGAGGCCTCAGCGCCAGCTGTGGCTGCCGGCTTCAGAAGCTGTAGGCTTTCCGGGGAACTTCCGGGGAAACCCGGAAGGCCTACTAGCGTCTGAAGCCGGCAGCCACAGACAGGCGAGCGTTCTCAGCGGCCGCATCGTTGCTTTGGAATGCTCTCCTGGTCTACCTCAGCCCGAAACGTCTCACCTTCCGACAAAGTTGTAAGACCAGGCTCTTCTGTCAGGCATTGGAGGGGGGGAGGGGGAGAGATGGATTTGGTGGGGAGGGGCTTTGCACGGACCACTTTGATTTGATTTTATGATTTGATTTTATGATTTGATTTATGACTGCTATTATGATTTTACAGGTGTTTTTGTATTTACTATAATATTTATTTATTTTTATATTTGTTTTTATTGACTGTGAGCTGCTCTGAGTTGCTTTAAGCGAGAGGGGCAGGACAGAAATGTTTTCATAAATAAATACAATTTGCATATTTGGCACCCTATCCCCCCCAAAATGTTCTTTATGTACAATGCTCCCCCCCCCCGGCTGTTCCTTCCCTGTGTTGGGGGGGTGGGACTGTGAGAGGCAAGCAGGGAGGCTAGGCAGGGGGACACTGTGGAGGATACTGGGGTAGTGGTGGGTGGATCTCTGCGATGGAAGTGGGGAGAAGGCACTGTGAGTGGGAAGCTCAGGGGTAAGTGGAGGTGCTGATATGCGGCGGTATGAGGGCAAATTATGTAAATTAGGCCCAACCGAAGCCATGGCCCCGCAAACCCTGTGGCTGGCCCTGATTGACGTGCTTATGATCGTGCAGCCTTTTCCAGTGAGCTATTTCTCATCAAATGCTGCATCAAGTCATTTACAGCATATATCATTCTGATACATTCTGGCATCCTAGGGCAGGGCCGGGGAAACCTTTCCCTCCCAGGGGCCACTTTCAAAATTCGCCCATGCTCCAAAGGCTGCATAGAAGTTGGGGAGAAGAGGGCTTTAAGGGTGCACTCAGGAAAAGGAGAGATCACAAATCCGTGCTATGGATCTGTCCCCTATCCTTGTGTCCATGCCCTCATCTCTGCTCCCATATCCTGAGCTCCGTCTTTCAGTGCTTGGGGGCAGGGGTGCATAAGGGATGCGGACAGGAGGATCCAGATCACAAATCTGTCCCCTATCCTTGTGTGCCTGCCCTCATCTCTGCTCCCTTTCCCTGAGCTCAGTCTTTCAGTGCTTGGGGGTCGGAACTAATTCCAGGGGTCAGATCCAGAAATGGGAAAGGAGTCAAATAAAAACGAGTCAGGGGATGCCTTTGGCCTCCGGGCCTGAGGTTCCCGATCTCTGTCCTAGGGTGCATGAGGAGACGT
>QEPC01010124.1:110266-146617 GCA_003113815.1 Sphenodon punctatus | reverse complement strand
ACTTAAGCATTTATAAATCTTGACCTGCTTGATTGTGTGCTCCCCGATCTTCCACTGGGTAGGAGAGAAATAGTTGGCAAAAACCATTACTTTCGATTTGGCATTATTAATTTCTAGATGGTTAAGAGCACAATAATCCCCCAGAGCCTTTAATAATCTCCTTGTGCCTACCTTGGAGTGTGACAAGAGGATCATGTCATCTGCGTACAGCAATATAGATACATGCCTCTGCCCTATCGAAGGGGGATGGAAGCAGGGTCCAGACAAAACCCGTACAATATCATTAATAAACAGGTTAAACAAGGATGGGGCCAAGATACATCCCTGTTTCACACCATTTGTAGTAGGGATACTATCGGAGAGCTGCCCGTTACTACCCAACCAAACTCTAATTTCTGTGTGAGAGTAGAGCTGTTGTATTAGCCGCAGCAGTCTGATCTCAATTTTTAATTTCCCAAGCTTTTCCCATAGCAGATTCCTGTCGACCAAGTCAAACGCAGCCCTCAAATCAACGAAGACGGCGTATAATTTGGTCTTCCTACCCAACACATACTTTGTGATGAGATGTGACAGAATGAAACATTGATCAATAGTGGAATGTCCCGCCCGGAAACCTGCCTGCTCTTCCGCATCTAATAGATTGGATTTGACCCATGCTCCCAGTTTGTTTAACAAGGATCTGGCATAAACCTTTGCTAAGATATCAATCAAGCCTATAGTTGACCGGCGATAATCTATCGCCTTGCTTGAAGATCGGGGTAATAATGCTAGCATTCCACCCCTGAGGAATTATTCCTCTCTGATTTAAATATGTAAATAGATTACAAAGAACTGGCACCCACCAATCAGCATGCTGATGTAAGAGCTCACCAGGAAGTACATCTTCCCCAGGGGCTTTATTACTGGCAATGTCAAGGAGCAGGCTCCTGACTTCTGCATCAGTTACTGGTGGCCACTGGCCACCTAGGGCAGCAGTCCAGATCTTTTCTCCAGATTCTATTAACTTCTGGGTACCTATTGAAAATTGCTTGAAAGTGCTGCTGCCATACTGTACTTGTGATGTTGGGGTCATGGTTGAGATCGTAATTACCAGATCCATTTTTAACCAATCGCCAAAATGCTGTAAAATCCTTATTGGAGATTGCCTCCTCCAATTGTCTCCACAGCAGACACTGATACTTGTGTTTTTTTCTTTCTTATCAACTTTTTATACTTGGCTTTGGCTTGAATTACTAACGAAAGCCAAAAAGGGGGAAAAAATAGTTTTTGCACGTTTTGCTTTCCAATTTAAATCACGCTTATATTCTCTGCACTCGATGGGTATTTTCAGACGTTACGAGATCACAGTCAACCACAGTGAATCTGCACAGGGTGAAAGTGATCCCGTACCGTCTGATGGGGGGAACGGAAGTTCCCTCCCAGATGTTCACCCCCGTGAATCTCGGGGGGGGGGGGGGAATCAGATTCACCACGCGATCGGAGGTCCTGCCCGGACCATCACCGATCGCATGGTGAATGAGATTCCTCCCCGTGATGAAGGGGACAGTAACATCTGTCCCCTAACCACGGCCCAGAATCCACGGCGGGATTCCGGGCTGTGGTCAATGTCGGGGGGGGCAGCCGGGATCTGCGGACGCATTGGCCACGGCTCCTGCCCGTCTCCTGGAGGGCGGGCAGCCGGGGCAGCGTGGGGGGCAGGACTGTGCAGCCGCACATTGCGCCGCGCAGCCCCGCCCCCTCCCCGGATTCCTGCCGGGATTGGCTACCGCGTCTGTTAGCCCGTGACGCGGTGGCCCTGGTGGGGAATCAGACTGATGTTTCCGTGCCAGGGCCAATCAGCCCTGTCACGGCTGAATATACCCATTGTCAAACCACGGGGCAGAGGAAGGATTCGAGGGCTTAGAACTACATCTTTGAGGGGTAAAAATATTATTTTTAAGCTGGGCAGTAATATTGCAGAAAGTGGGGATTAATCTATCATTGGCCGGATTCAGCTCCATGAATTCCCTCCTAAACCCCATCATTTCCTCAGATGCAAACACCACTTCAGCTTTATCCGCAATAGTGTTATTCCACCGGGAAGACCGAAGGCCGTGTAAAGTCAGGGAAGCCACTGCCTGGTTCACCATCTTCCTTGCAGGAGGACTGAAACTATAGTCCACCTCCAGCACAAGGGGCTGGTGGTCACTAGAACCATAAGGCAAAACTTGACAATCCAGATTGGAATCCAAAAGAAGCCCTGGGGCACATATGTAGTCGACCACACTAGTGCCCCTGGTGGATACAAAAGTCCAATCACCTTGAGGGTCTGAAGCAGTTCTACCATTTAAATCTTTGTAGTTGGTCCTATATAAAAACTGCAGAAATTGAAGGCCAAATGAGTTCAAAACTGAATCCCTAGAGGACCTAAACAGGCGGAGGAAGTCCTTGTCCTCTTCCAAAGCCATCATTACTATAATAGCTGAATCCGAGTTACCAATTCTGGAGTTAAAGTCCCCCATGAGAATAGTAATTGCATCGGGGGATTCTTCCTCCAAATTAACAAGATAGTCCTCCAGCTGGGACCAAAAGCTAACCCTTTCATAAATGCCCCTAGCAGGAGGTAAATAAATGTTTATTATTAATATTATCAAAGATGGTGATTGCTCCTAGGATACCTTTATCCCTAAGCAATTCCTGGGGGTATCTAACATTAAACAAGCATGCAGCTGAAACTTTTGATTAACCAAAATGGCTAAACCTCCTGCCGCTCCGCCAAATTTGGCTGTTCTTATGGCCGGAGTTGTCCAGATATCAAATCCTGGGAACTGAAAGGACTCACTCTCATCTACCCAGGTTTCTTTCAGGCACAAGATATGGTATTCAGAGGTAAGTTCTATAAAATCGTTTTTCATCAAGCCTTTCCACCCCGCGATGTTCCAGGACATTACCTTAACCCTACCATCTCTAATAGATTTGCAGGGGAGGGCGGCTGGAAGTCATACATTATTGTTCAGCTTAGAAAGGTACCTTTCCCCAGAAAGACCTGAAGTATTCCTCGTCGGTTTACTTGTCCCCCTGCAACTAGATACTACCTTCTCGGGATCAACCCACTGTTGTTCTCCAAAGTAGATTTGGCATTCAATGTTCCACCATGAACTATATTTGAAGCGACCACAGCCTTATGCATGCTAATTTGGGCCCCAATCTTCCTTGGAGCACCCATATTAAGACCAAGTCCCTGAGCACAGAAATCAAGTGTATTTTCCCCCAGTTTAGCCCGAAGTGCACTTAACTTCTGTATTATCAAATCCTGATTGATAACTGGTAATTGGTCAAATGCTAAACAAAATTTCGATTCCTTATTAGAAGGTTCCCCTATTTCCTTAATTAAATCCATCAGACTTGATCCACTAGTTACATTTGTAATTGGAGGAGGTTCTGGGACGGGGATCTGTAACTCAGACCCATTTTTATGTTCCATATATGGTTAACTGGGTGCTGTGTCCATATAATCATTGCAAGGATCAGCCTCTGGGTGATTTCAGATGTGATGGGTGGCAGCATTGACCCTGGGCCATGGGGTGGTTCGGATCATGGGTGGGGGTGAAGGGGCGCACCAACAGACGTTCGCCCCTTTGCTCCCAGCCGTGGGGACCGCCGAACCACGGCCCAGGGCCGATGCTGCCGCCCGTCACGTCTGTTGAGCAACCTCCCCTCCCGGAGGGGGTGGGGCCATGCGATGCAGCGTGCAGCCTCACGGCTCCACCCCCTGCGCTCCCCGGCCACCCGCCCTCCCCGAGACAGGCAGCCACAGTGGCCTATCTGATTGTTGCCGCCGCCCGCCACCAGGACTCCAGAATGCGGTGAAGGTAAGGTAACAGACGTTACTTTTCCTTCACCGCGTTCCAGATTCCCCGTAACCACGCTTTGTTCGTTGCCGTGGTGCAGGAGAACAAAGCATGGTTAGGTTCGCCGCGGGGGGTGGTTGACTGAGGTGAACATCTAGATGCGCGCAAACAGACGTTCACCTGCTTTCAACCCCCTCCTCGGTTGACTGCAGTTGACTGTGGTGATTTCAGACGACATAACGTATGAACTCACCCTCTGTCTCTGCCTATAGTGTTCCTCTATCCTTGAGCCATACAAAGGAAGTAACCCTATCAATTGAGATGCCTTTGGCCAAAAAAGATTTTCTTGCTAAGAAAAGTTTCATAACAATATCACTCAGAGAAAATTTAATTAGGAACTTCCTAGTAAACCCATCTTGGAATAGGTCTCTTACCTCTAAAATATCAGTACCCAGTAAATTCCATGCAGTTATTTGTTGGATGTTCTCCTGTACCAGGGCTTTGGAATCCCAACTGGGTAAAAACCCATTGGTGAGAGGGCGCACCCAAAATAATATGACCTGGTCCTCTACCTTAAAAACTTTCCTTCCTTGTCTACTAGTACCTTGGGGGACCTGTCTTTGTCCTTGACCCCCTAAGTGAGGTCTAGCAAATGTCCTACGAACCTCACCCTTCTCCTGCTGGCTAATTGGAGATCGGTCCCCTGGCCCAACCCCTTCCCTAGGGGGATATTTTGCTTTCATGATATAGTCAACCTTGCCCACTAGCTCTTGAAGCTGCCCATAACCGAAATCAGTGTTTTGTCCATATTGGATATATTGGAAAATAGCAAAAAGATCGTTTGGCTGATTAAAGAACATTGGATCTTAAGCAGATCCGCCAAATCGGGCCAGTGTGGACACTTTGCACCACATTGCATGTGCAACAAACTCGTAGCATCATCTAACTCAATTAAGGAAGACTGAAGTAGTTTAGATAAATCATTGTCCTTAGTTATTTCCTGATGCAAAGTTCCCAGATTATCATAATCGCCCACACTGGTTAGGCAGCAAAGGGGTTTGATAGAGGAAGGGGTGGAGACTTATCTGGAAGAGCAGGATGATCTGAAGCTGACATATGGGAGGTGAGTTTTGATTGCTTGTCTTTAGGGCCTAGCGCCTCCATGGGGGAGGGTACGGCAGCTCTAGTCCTTTTATTTTTCCCCATACCAAACAACAAGTAACAAGTTCTAAAGTAATTGAAGAGGGGGCCGGCCCGACCCAAGGGCCCTTCAAGGGCCTCACAAGGGCCGTGTTCTTGTGCGCGCGACCCTTTGGTGCGCGGCCGCCGGCGCTGCTGCGGTGCGGTGCTGCCGACGCGGCTAGCGGCAAGTCGCTGCTGAAATAGCCCCGGCGGTGTCCGTGGGGCAGGGTCTCGCTGCTCGCTCCTCCTCTGGGGGGGGGCCCGTCAGCCCTGAGCCACTCACCACCTGCGCCCATACCCGGCTAGCGGCAAGCCACTGCTCAAATAGCCCCGGCGGTGTCCTTGGGGTGGGGCCTCACCGCTTGCTCCTCCTCTGGGGGGCCCCGTCAGCCCTGAGCTGCTCATCACCTGCACCCGCTGAAAGACCTTACTTTGCTTCCAGCAAATGCTTTGATGAACCCTCTGACACAGGGGATTCCATCATAGTGGGGCAGCCATTGAGAATGCTTCCCGACACGTCCTTACCATATGAATCTGACGGGCAGACAGGGCTTGCAAGATGGTGCTCCCAGCTGGCCGCGGGGATCGCGATGGGACAGCTGTGGCAAATACCGCGAGCATTTTCAGATAGCCACCCAAATAATATCCACAACTGAAATGGATAGTAGAGTATCCATTTATAATTATTCAAGTATTCCATTTTGGTTCCTTCACTTATTTTGTTCATATACTTTCAGTTATTTGGGTATTTTGGTTCCTTCATTCCGGCTACTACACATGCACAATAGCACTCCTGAGGCCGGAATGAAGGAACCAAAATACCCAAAATGAAATCTCTGAAAGGGGTGTCCAATGAAACAACAGGAATTGTCCACTTTGTCGGTTTCAATTCAGAGAGCACCAATTCAACAGATTTATTTTATTTATTAAAATGTACATCCTGCCCTTTCCCTAAGGCTCAGGGCAGCTTGCAGATTATTAAAAAAATGTACAGACACATAAAAAATTACCTTAAACCCCCTCAGCTTCTCCTTAACCCTATCCCCACCTGCCAAATACCTGACTAAACAAAAAGGTCTTGTATAGCTTGCGGAAGAAAATGTTTCTTTCAGCTCTCTATAAGATCAAGGCGATGCGCTGTACCCCCATTTCAGGTGATATCTGACAGGGTTCAGAACCCTCTGAACAGCCGATGGGTCTGAATAACCTATGAACAACAGAACAAGATCTTTACTTCCCTCAGCTATATTTCCCCCAGTGCGTAAGGTGGTGTGTTGCTGTTGCTGTTGTTCTGTTTTTTTAATCTCTAACACTACACAGGATATGTACGCAGTAGCAACTTCAGTTCAAATGAAAGTGACTGAAGTTCTTAGTTGGCTGAAAGCAATTCTGTCCACTTCCTGATGTCCCAGAATGCCGTGTGTCTCCAGACCTTCAACGGCCTGTTCTCTCACTGGAACCAAACTGTCCCACTGTCACCCGTCTCGAGCGTTGAGATTAAACATCTGCTGCTTTCTTCACAGGTTGCATTTTAGCCACTGGGCTTCCTCCTTGTTTTTCTCTGGATTTGTGGGGCTTGTTGGGGCAGACGGCGCCTGATCGCTCCTTTCCAATTTCCTTTTTCCTGCCGACGTCCTCCTCCTTCTCCTGTAGCGAGACATTTAAGATCACAGGCCTGCATTTTGTGATTGGTTCTTTAATGTGAGAGAGAGACTGAGTCATCGGGGAGCAAACTAATTCCTGGAACTGGGTTCCAGGTTTTCCTTTAGAAATAAACATTAGAGTTTTAAAGCTGTAAACTAGAGAGGAGGAACCCATGACATAAACGAATGCATTAACATTAAACTTGAAAGGGATCTCTAGTCAGTATGGCTCGCAGAATGCTGGAGTCTCCATTTAGATTCTGACCCAAAGACCAATGAAGTCAGTGGAAAGACTCCCATTGTTTGTGTTCTAGGGCTGAAGCGGCAACTCCTTTTTCAGCTCCACTATTTCATTCCGCCATTTTGGAATTGCCCACAACTTTCTGCAGCTTTTCCACCGGCATTCCACAAATTCCACTGGCCTTCCACTGATTCAGAAACTGTCAGAACAAGCATTGCTCCACTACTTCGCAGTGCTGGTGGAAATTGCGGAAGACTGAAACTGTCAGAACGAACATTTTTCTGCTGTTTTCACAGCTGGTGGAATGAAAGTAGCGGAACAGCAGAAGTAGCAGAATGAAAGTAGCGAAATGAACCTCTTTATCGCACCGTACCACTCATTGCGGAAGAGCTTTTTCCATCGTAAACAGCTACCACAGCGGTTTGTCGTTTCAGCCCTATTGTCTTCAACGGGGGTTGGATCAGACCCTTAGAAAAGTTGTTTGACTGCCATTTCAAATTCTGAATTATTGTATGGTGCTTCCCCATGGAGGTTAGGCGTCAATAACCCAACGTGGAAACAATGGAATGGCATCCTATTTGGCATCTGATATGGAAGGGCATGGCCTGCCCATCATGCCCTGGGGATCAGACTAGATGACTTGGTGGTTCCTTCAGACTTGGACTCTAAGGCTGCATTCACACGCGTCTCTTCTGCGTTTTTAATTCCCTGCGGGAGGTAACTATTTTGCCGAATCATTTTTTACATGTTGCTTCCCCCACTGTCAACATTGCTTTTCCCGCTTTCATTTCTGCCATACACATTGCTGCAGCTGTTCCTAACAGCCCTGTCTCTAACTAAGGATGGTTCAGTACCAGGTACACTGTTGGCGCTATACAGGAGGGCAGCTACAGTGGGTGTTTTCAGATGGACCCAGGGATGGCCACCCCTGGTCCTGCTCTGGGAGTGGCCAGCCCAACATCCCCCATGTCCAGCCCTGCCTGCACTGGGTTTATATGGACCCAGAAGCTGCTGTGACCCACAGCCCACCTGAGCGACATCCCCCCTCTTCCACACCATAGAGTTGTGGGCAGATGGCCTGATGCTCTAGGCTGCCACCCGCAGCTCTATGGCATTGTCTGAGGCAACCGCCTGCTGAGAGCAGAGCTGCAGTGGCCGTCCCACCAAGCAGATGATCTGCAGCTCTGCGTCCGGCTGGTGCCCCTGGTTTGGGTGGCCTGCTCTGCTAGCAGTGATCCTTGGTGTGCTGGGGCACTGCCAGCAGAACTGCCTGGGAGTAGCCTGCCCCGCCTCTGCTCCGCCTGCCCATCTAGCGACTCCCCTTGACACAGACAGGCCACCCAGGGGTGAGGCAGGGCAGAGGCGGGGCATCTGTCTGTCTGTTTACACCCAACGGGGCAAGTGGTGGTGGGGGGGCACTGCCTCAGGGCCCAGGCTTTCAAGCAACCCCAGTAGAGTCCACCCCATTGGAACATCAACATGTCCAGCTTTATCTTTGCCGGAGTAGCCTGTGCCTTCTCCAGTGAACCAGGAGCCGGTGCTGCCACTCCCAGCACCTTACCTTCCTCTCCCTGCCCCCACACCTTGCCTCTCCTCCCCCAGCACCTGCCAGGCCCCAATCTGCTCTGATGCCTTTCTTTCCCCCTTCTGCTCCAGTGCCCCCGCTTCCTTCACCGTCCCCTCCCCCCTGCCCTGGCACCCCTGTGCCTTGCCTCCCCTGGTCCTGTTGGTACGGGGCCCAGGAGCCTACCTTGCCCTAGCTACACCAATGGTGCTATATAAATAACAATATTAATAATTAATCCTGCTGCGTGGCTAGTTTTTGCCTGGTGCATTGTGGGACCAAAAGCAGGAAGTGGCCCTTCCCATAAACCAGATCCAGGAAAGGGGCCAAATAGAAAACGGCTTTGAGCTAGATTTGGCCCATGGCTCGAAATACAGTTACACCCTTGAATGCAGCCCTGTTCTGCGTCTGGGTCAGAGAGATGATAGGGTGACTGACTCTTTTGCAGGGTTTGGGTTTACTTCATACTTTGTTCCCGGTGGGGCGTGACTTACCAGATCTTCTTTACAAGCATTCCTCCCAAAATGGCGACAATGATCACTAGGATCGTAGCACAAGAAGCTGTTGGGAAGACACAAGAATCGCTATTAGCAGATGGGATTGTCTGGGACTGGTCCCCGAGACCCCACAAGAATCACTCCCCTCCTCACATACGTGCCACACCAGTAGTACACTACTCCAGCTGCCCTCTTTGTTCTACTTCTCCTGAGGGGCTCAGGCTGCGGGGGCTAGAAAGCCTCTTGGTAATACAGTGAAATCCATTTAAGTAGAACTTGCATAACCTGAATTTCTGGGTGCATGGAATTCATTTATTTTCCCCTCAGCCCTGGATCTATGCGGATGCATTGTTTCTAGATCTGGATAAGGGCATTTTCACACAGACATTTAATTATGTCCTATGTGAGCTGTCCGTGTGAATGCCGCTAATGCTAGTTTATCAGCAAGGATTAAAGAAAAATTCAGTATTTATAAACCCTCAATTGCTAGGGTTTATGATATCCGGATGTCAAACTAATCCTAGATAGTGTCCGTGTGAATGACTAATCAGGATTAGTCAACAAATCCTGATTAAAGCCACAGAGTCCAGCGTAAAGACCTGACCTCCTCTCTGGGAATTTCCCACTCTATGGTACATAGGGGCACATGACTGTGGAGCGATTGTATTACCTCCGTCATCGCTCCACAATGCATTGCAGAGCATCAAATTTAAAAAACTGCTCCTTCTCCAAGAATTTTTGAGTCCTAGTTAGAATTGAATTGATAACATCAGATGAAGCTTTCTGATGTAATGTATTTCAAAACTATTAATCTCTGTACTGGTATTTAATAAATTATTGTTTTTCCTTCTACTTCAGTGACTATTGCTTTTCTCTATACAGACATCAAAAGGTTTAAATACTGCATGTCTCATTGCCCTGGGATACTGTAATACACCCTGAGTACATTCACTTCAAAAGTTTCATGCCACAAGAGCACGGTGGGAGAAACCACTGGAGCAGAGAGCGGAGGGTTGGAAGGCTTTTTAAATTAGGGCACTTGCAGACGGAGTAGCGGGAGGGGGAACTTGAGAGCAATTTCATTGGAGCGAGCACTGCTCCACGTGGTGGAGGAAACTGCTGGGGTGTAGAGCAGAGGGGTTCTTTAGATTATGCTGTTTGCAGACAGGAGCAGTGGGTGGGGGAACTTCAGTGAAGCTCCACTCATGTACGGGGTTTTTTTTGGCCGCTTCAAAAGTGACATTGCAGAGTAAGGACGTGACGTGGGAGATCCAGAAACCATCGCGCTGAGCACGGCAGTGAAGCACCGCAGAATTGAAATTCATCCTGGAGACTCTAAATCCTGATTAACAACAAGGTTGCATTCACACGGACTAGCAAGGATTAATGTTATCTAGCATTAAAACGTCCGTGCGAACAAATAGGAGTTTGTGAATCCTAGATAACAAGCTCTGATTCTATCAAGGATTAGTTCGTCTGTATTCAAATTCAGATTTATTTGATGTGGCTGTTGGCCATTGTCAGGTTGTACACAGAGACCAAACATACAAAACAAGCAATAAATCTATAAAACAAACAATATTATACAAAATATGGTATATGCCTCATAAATTAAAATATAAGCTAAAACCAAAAACAGCATTTTCAGAAGAACATTAAGCACAAAGAGGTTAGTCACTTAGCCAGGGTTTATCAAAGGCTTAAACAAAAGAAACTTTTTCCTCATCTCCATAGCCGCAACTAAAAACTTCATAACATCAGAGGAAACCTCTGAGTGAACGTCGCAAAGAGCCATATAGGTCAGAAACTGATGCGTCCCTCCCGGGAATTTGTCTATAAGAGGCTGCAGAAATCTTAAACGCAGGGAGTTATAGAGCCTACACTCAAAAAGTACATGGTGAGTAGACTCTGTAGACAAAGAGTCATAGGGACACAAACGATCCCCAAATGAAATCCCTAAAAAACGTTCCTCTAGGACATTTGTAGGTAACGCATTAACCCTTGCACCAAAAAAAATACTTCTCTCTAAAGGTGGCAGTAGAAGAGAGATAATGGGCCATAGAACTCGACTGCGGGGCCAGTGAACGGAACCCAGCCATATGTTGAGATCCCTCAATTATAGCAAGTTCCTCTTGATAACTAACATCTCTAGACCTCTGAATGATCTCTCACCTTGCCACAAGGGGGTAGTTTGTCTGTATGAAAACCCAGTAGAATTCTGAATCCTGATAATTCAAGTTTTTATGGTGTCTTGAGTATACCCACCCGGTTAAAAATATCAGGACCTTGGAGTGTATTAATGATTTCTTGGCAGCATGTGGTTAAAATACTGTAGTATATACCCTGTCAGGGTGAGTCTTCACGTCAGGCAGGCTGGAGATGGGCATTAGGGAACATCAGTTCTCTCCAGCATTGCGGACATGCAAACTCACACTGATAGCCAGACAGAGTGCGTGTGTGAAATCCTATCAGTTCTGACTGGGACTCTCAAGCAGGCTGAAAGCACCAGTTTCCTCTGTCTTCAGCACCTTCCAGACTTCAAGGGTCAGAAGTGACAGGATTATACACCCAGGCACCCACACCCACACAGAGCTCTACCTTGCTGCCTGCTTTGAGTGTTTATCTCGGACGGGAGGGAAGGGGATCGAAGCCAGAGAAATCTGGTGTCAATTTAATCTGAGCACCAGTTTTCAACATCTCCAGGTCTATTTCCTTAAGGTCTGCTTAAGAAGAATATCTGATAAGTTGAACTTTTTTACATGGCTGGAGAAATTTGACTTAAGCAGACCACTGTAGTGCTCACCACTGCTGTTGTAGAGAGACTTGCGGAAAATAGCCTCCGGATAACCTTATCGTGGGAATCTCCACTTAATTTCCTTCCTGCTTAGTATTATGTATCATGTTCCCAACAGAGACGAAATGCTCCATTGTGCTAGCCAAGGGGCAAACACAAGCAGAGGGCAGTCCTGCCCTGAAAATAATGTCAAGCATTAGGGGAAGCTGAGAACAGTTCAACAGAGAACGAGTTACCTCAGGAGGTTGTAGATCGAGCTGAAAGTGGTATCTACAAAACTGGGGATACCTGTCACATTTGTAGCACCCGAACCACCTCTCACAACACCTGCTTTGCCTCTCTGGGGCTGCAGAGGCTGTGGTGACGATCTAGGTAGCGGCGGAAGTGGGGATCGGAGGGATGGCGCCTGAGTCGCAAGGCTTCCTGGGGCCTAGGCCAGCCGGCCAGTGCACCAACTGTTGTCAAGCCCTGCCAGTCCATCCCCAAGCCTTGCTGCCTTGCCATGCTCCTTCCCTTCTGCCTGGTAAGCAGGTACCGAGGGGCAGTTTCTAAAGGAACTTGTATCCCCAAGTACCCTCTCAGGGTGCAGGATAACTGGGCTGCCTATCCAGGGGTACTAAATCAACCATCTTTAATTGTGGCGTCGCCTTCCCTGAGGGTTGGCTAGCAAAGTCTCTGTCAGGGATTCTGTAAGGATAGGGTATCCTGCCTCAGAAGAGATGCTTGAACTAGTGTAGCGGCGGCCAAGGGATAGATCACGATTTACTGGTAGATGATGAGCTCATCTCCGGTAGATCATGGTGTGGGTGGGGGGACCAGGCTCTTTGAGAGAGCCTCTAGGAAGGACAGCAGAAATGTTGGCCCAGGGCAGGTCTCCAGGAAGGAGATGGGGGAGCTCCTCTAGTACAGCAGACTAGGAACTCTCTAAAGGGGAGCGCTCTCCTCTACTCCTGCAACCCATTGCTGAGGTGCTGTAGGGCTGGGAGCCAACAGGGTGGGGTCCTGGCTTGGAACCCTGGACCTACCAGGAGTGTTCCTTGTAGTAGATCACTATTTATTTATTTATTTATTTATTATTACAAAAAGTGGATATCCTGCACTCTCCTGTCAAAAGGCAGCTTGGAGAGGCGTACATGTATCTTAAAACAAATAAAAAATAAAATTATAAAAATAGAATAAAATCTAAGTAATATAAATACAAACTGGAAGGAGTTATAATGCCCCCCCCCGTTGGTCCCTGGATCAAGTGGATTGTGTGCACCGTAAGTCTGGCCGTCTCTGGACTGTAGGACCCTTAATATCCCTTCCAGCTCTCTAGATTGATGAGTTTACGGTCTAGGAGTGGAGTACTGCAGATGGACCACAGCCAGTGGCCACTCAAAGCTTGCTTAGCTTTACTATAGCTACAGCTACTTCCAATTAGGATGGCCTCTGCAGGAAGCAATTTGTCAACAATTCTGTAGCAGGGGGTCTTTCCAGGGCCACACAGGGCACTGGGGTCTCTTTAGGGGAATTAGCTCTACCCCACTACCACACCTATTCAGCCTTGGCCGAATCCCCCTCCAAGGAAGGGAGTACCTTCCCATAGGACCCAACACAGTCTCGCTCAGAGGGTACCAGTCCACAGTCCTTTATTTGTACAGTCCAGTGTACACAATTCCTGGGGCTGCTGGTTCAGTCGCCTCCACCCTGCGGCCCAGGTCAGTCTCTTTCACAGGCTCAGGAGCAACCTAACATCAACCCCAAAGTCCAGCCAGCCAGGTCTCAAAGCCCCAGGCTCTGGTCAAGTCTTCCCCAGGCACAAGGCTCCCTCCTGGGCACAGCCTCTCCTCAGTACCTGGTTCTCCTCCTCAGCACTCTGGAGAGTATTGACTGAGTGGGATGGCCTTGTCAGGGAGATGTGGTCCCTTCAGCTCCTAGGCAGAGACTGCCCTCCTCTCTGCCTTGCCTCTCCTTATATCCCAGCAGAGTGGGCGTGGCCAGGCTTCTACTCCTCACCTTTAAAGGGCCAGTGTCCTGCCCACTCTGTCCCTGGAGTTATCAGCCTGTTCTCCCCACAGGCTGATAGTAGCTATGGGCTGGCTCTCCCAGGCCCATGAGCATATGCTCAGCCCTCCAGCTGGCCCACTCAGTCCCCTCTTAAAGGGGCAGCAGCCCTACAGGACTGCTCCCTGCTACAAATGCCTCTTGCTCCTTTAGGGCTTTCGTCTGTTAGATCCGAGTAGACGATTTTTGTGTCTTGCAAAATGCTCATTTGACTTCATGGTGAGTCCTTGGAGAGAAACTCGCTTACTTAATGGGGAAAAGCAACAGAGCAAAGGAAGGGAGGTAGGTAAATGGGGAGGGAAGTGAGTCTATGATGCAGCAGCAACAAGGGCAATATTGCACCAAACATGAGGTGCAAAGGAGGAGACAGAAGCCCCATTAGTGAACTGACGTACCTGTTACAGAAAGCATCCCAGGTGGGAAACCGAGTAGTTTTGTTGTATCTATGGAAAGAGAGAAATGCTTTCAGTTTAGTATTAAATCACTGTTCTGATTGTTTATTACTTTATTATTATTATTACATCAGCAACGTGCTTTGCACTCAACAGTCGTGATTAGAGACAGTTCCCTGTCCCGAGTGGCTTACAATCTAGGATGCAAAAGGGAGGGGTAAGAAGGGAGAGGGGAACATGGGGAGAGACAGGGTATGCAGCTGAGAAATTGCAGGTGCACGTCCTTTGCTTAGTTTCAAGGGCGAAAAGGGGGATCCTGAAGGATGAGATCGTCTAAATCAGGGGTGGGGGAACCTTTCCCCCCCCGCGGGGGCCACTTTGAAAATTAGTACAAGTTCCACGGGCCACATATTATTTTTATTTTTTTTTAGTTGTTTTAAAATTTGTTGATTGTTTTAAATGTTTTATTGTTAAATTTTTGTGTGCGTTGTTCGCCGCCCCGAGCTGCCTTTGGGCAAGAGGGGCGGGATATAAGTTTTAAATAAATAAATAAATAAAATTGGGGAACAGGAGTGCTTAAGGGATGCACTCAGGAACAGGAAGGTCCACATCATGAATCTGCGCCACTGATCTGTCCCCTATCCTTGTGTGCATTCCTTCATTTCTGTTCCCTTATCATGAGCTCACTCTTCCAGTGCTTGGGGGGTAAGGAACTGGATCGAGGGGCAGGGTCCAGGAACTGGAAAGGGGCCACATAAAAACTGGCCACGGGCTGCATTTGGCCCCCGGCCCTGAGGTTCCCCTCCCCTGGTCTAAATGGTAAAAACAGATGGGTGGCCACTGGCCAGTGGGACCACAGGCGTGCCTGTGGTCAGGGAGCTGTCCTGCTACCCGCACGGCCTGGGTAGGGCCAAGAGCAGAACAACCGTGCAGGCGGTCGTCCCCACACATGCCCTGCTCCCAGCGCCCTGCCCCCTGCCATGACGGACAGGCATGGCAGCCAATGACGGGCAGCCATGGTGGCCGGCCATGGCACCCCCCGACCCATAGTAAATAAGGCGGGCTGGAACAGACATGTTGACCCACTCTGGCCCGGTCGGGTGGGCCATAGCCCAGGCTGTGATATCGGAGATTTGTCAAGGTCACAGCCCAGACTAGCCATCAACATGGCCCGGGACAATCCCGGGCCAACATCTGGTGGCACGGGTCCCAGCTACAGTGGGCCACAGTGAGCCAAGGTCACGTTTGTTTTACCCCAACGGCAGCATAAATATAAAGAAAACTCCCTACCTCCAGATGTTCAGCTCTGTTCCTCCCTCCTCACTTTTAAAAAAGCACCTGAAGACTTGTTCATTCTCCCAAGAATGTGTCTTTTCCTCTCTCTCTTTAAGGGGATCCAGCCCTTCCAAGTAATTTTCATCCGATAAGTTTACTAAGCACTATTGGAAAACTATATGCAAGATTTCTGCTAAACGAAGTAAGGGTTTGGATAGATAAAAATAACATAATAGAGCCCGAGCAGGCCGGCTTCTGCAAAGGCCGTTCTACAACCGATCACATTCTGGTTTTGTCGGCATTAGTGCAGAAGTATACTTCCCAGAACAGAAAGTTATACCTGTGCTTTGTAGATTTAGAAAAGGCCTTTGACTCCATCTCGAGGGAGTGCCTCTGGGTTAAACTTAGCAAATCCTCGGTTGACCCCCGTTTGCTGTTTCTGCTGATAAAACTACATAATGATAATAAATTGCAAATACGCTATAATGTTAATTATTCCCTCACCCGCTTGATTCCAATCTTTCATGGGGTTAGGCAAGGGTGCCTACTTGCGCCAGCACTGTTCAATATTTATCTGAATAATGTGGTGGAATATACGAGATCATTTGACATCCATACCCCGGCTCCAGGCGAATACCAATAATGCTTTATGCCGATGATACGGTAATTTTAGCACAGTCCCATATAGGGCTCAGACGTGCCCTGCAACACTATGGAACCTATTGCAGAACTGAACTCCTCACCATTAACTACGCAAAAACAAAAATTCTGATAGTAGCAGCAAAAAAATCCCGCAAACTGTATTCATGGAGTATCGAAGGGAATGCTCTCAAACAAGTTTACTCGTTCAAATGTCTGGGTGTTTTCTTTTCCTCCACTCTGAACTGGAATTTAGATTTTGACTTAGCAAAGGCCACCATGAAGAGAACAACTATGGCTATATTAAGATTCTTTTTTGGCCCAGGAGGAAAACTGGTACTTCCAGCCCTTCGTTTATATAAAGCCAAAGCAATAAGGCAATTCTTATACTCATTTCTAGTCTGGGGATTACCCTTTCTTAAAAAGTTGGAAAGCAGTCAAAACCCTTTCCTCTGTTCCATCTTAGGTGTGCCGCAAGGAACACCCCAAGCCCTATTAAGAGCTGAAACGCACTCCCTGCCATTGCATGCCATGGCACTGTTATCACTGGTGAACTATTGGTCTAAGGTGGTACTTTTCCCCTCAAATTCAACCACCTTACTAAACATGTCAATCCAGAGTGGTCTTCTGAATAACTGGTCCAAAGAAATAGAATTGGAGGCCCAAAAATTGAGCTTCTCAGCCCCTATTCTTTTGAGCTTGGGCCTGAATCGAACTCGAACAATAATTAGGAAAAGAGTACTGGACTACACTCTACAGGCAGAGGACGCTTTTGTGACTACCCAGAAAATAGCTCCGCATTATAGGTTGCACAACACTTCTATTTTACGTCTCTTCTATTTGTATGAATGGGCAGATTGTGAACAAAGAGTGGCATTTACAAGGATAAGATGCAATCTATTTCCTTCCGCTTTTGTAGAAGGATGATACAATAAAGTCCCCCCGGGATCTGAGAATATGCGATCTTTGCACTGCTGACTAAGTCGATACTGACAGACATATTTTGTTAAGGTGTTCTGCCTACACGAGCCCAAGGCTTAAATATCTGGGGAATATTATAGCAGACCTTCAAGCTTTAAATTTTGATCATATCAGACCAAAAATATTTAGCCCTTTTATCTCCGAAACCACCCTTGCGGTGGTAAATTTTTGTAAAGCTGCGATTAAGATAAGGTGCAAGATGTTGGGCAAAGACCCCTAAAAGTGACACTTAGGGATCTGATATACAGGTGCCTTAAGTATTTTCCTTTCATATATCACTATAAGGAACTTTTTATACCAGTCATTGGGAATTCATCTCCTGACCATAAAGGCCCTAGGGGGACATTATGTACTGGTGATATATGTTTGTGGTAGGTTTGTTATCTGCTATGCTGTGCCAAGGATTACGGTTGATGATATATATTTAGTGCCAGCTGCCTTCAGGGTCTATTGATCTGGTAATTACAGCTCTGGACTAATTTGCTGTTGAGACTCTTTGCTAACTTGTATATGTGGCTTGTAATTATGTTTGGTCTTCTGATGCTTTGCTTTAGTGATTAATATTATGTTTTTATATATAGTTGATAATATCTTATGTGAATTCCTTGTATTTCTCCATTGTATCCCTCGTGCGGATATTGCTAAGGCCTAAGGCCGCAATAAACATTTATTATTATTATTATCATCTCTCTCTTTACCTCCCCCCTTTTTAATTCCAGATAGATGAGCAGCTGTATTAGTCTATAGCTCTAAAACAGCAGCAGAAACAACAACAAGAAATCTTGTGGCGCCTTAAAGACTAACAAGAAAATCTCTTTACTTCAGCATGAGCTTTCGTCAGCAAGAGCTGACCTCCTCAGATGACTTCTGAGGAACTAACAGGCTTGACTTCTGAGGAAGTCAGTTCTTGCTGACAAAAGCTCATCCCCAAATAAAGAGATTTTCTTGTTAGCCTTTAAGGTGCCACAAGACTCTTCTCCCCCCTTCAAAAATTGTTTTGAAATGGCTTTCTATATTAAATGGATTTTACATTGGGTGTCTTTAGACAGAACGTCAGCTGGACGTGAATGACATAACGTGTCTGAATGTGTATTTTTGATCTTGATATGAACACTGGTTCGGCCTTATGTTCACCAGGTGGCGCTGCTTAGACACACAGCCCATCTTGGGGAAAATCGGTGTTTTGCTCGCCGCTCGATCTCAGCACAGAAGCACGGCTGCCTTGTTCCCCGTATTGTGCCTGCTAACACACCACGTGATAGCATTAGACACAGCACTGGCCACATGTTCAGCTGAAATACGCAAATTGTCATTGTGATGCAATAGTGTTCACATTGCGTGTTCCATGGGTGGCCAAACTGGTGTTGGGATTGTTATGGTGCTTAGTTGCACAACGGCCAAGCATGTGCTATGGGGTTTTGACACCCGATCTTTGTTATGTCTAAAGACGCCCATTGTTTTATCATATTGTGCCATTTTTTTTGGGGGGGGGGGGAGGAGCACTATAGAAATAAAATAGTAATAATAATAATTAATAATTCATTAGTGCTCTATGGAGGGGGGGCAAGGAGCTAGGGAAAGTCTGAGGGAAGAGGTAGGTTTTTAGGAGGGATTTGAAGGTTGGGAGGAAGGCAGAAGAGCCATCTGTGTTCAGGGAGAGAATGCTAAGCTTGGCGGTGGAGTGGCATGGGAGAAGAGACAATGGCAGTTGCATCAGGACTTTCATTGAGAGATTCCTCGTGCCAGAGGATTGCTAGGGGTCGGGAGAAAAGGTTGAGCTGGGCCTCAAAGGGGAGATCACTAAGCAGAGGCTGAGGGTCTACCTCTGGGTGTAGGACATTGGAAGTCCCCCAAAAAGCCCTGTGACAACAGGCCATACAGCCTCCTGGTCCCCTCTTGTCCCATCCTGGCCTCTGAGATCAGCTCGGAGCACCCTCTGCCTGCCAATTTTCCACAACAAGGGCACACAGAGAGGCATTCTCAGTGATTTCCACACAATTATGGAACTCCCTCCCACTTGGAGATTCATTTAAGCCTGAGCCTGCTCACCTTCAAGAAGTGACATAAGAGCTTTCTGTTTGGTCAGGCATTTGGCAGGCGGGGATAGGGTTGGGTGAGGTTTTTAAAAATGTTTTTACATAATGTAAGCCACCCAGAGTCTTAGGGGAGGGGTGTGGAATACATTTTAATAAATACATAAAATAAATATGCTGGGGCTGGCTAGGAGAGTCAGACCAAAAAGAGGTCATTAGTTGGGAGCCCATGGGAGGATTTGCCCCAAGCACCTGCTGTCAAGTCCCTAGGGTCCATATGTAGTTACAGAATCAGGTCTGGGCCGGGGCTCAAAGTGAGGTCCCGGTGCCAAGCGAAGGGCAAGGCACCCAGAGCAGGTTCAGGGCAGAAGAACAAAGTTCAGGGCAGGAACACAAGGATCCAGGACCAAAGGTATAGGGGGTTCAGTGTAGAGGGTGAGCAGCAAGGCAAGATGCAAGACAAGGAAATGCAACACATTGTTCCACCTAATGTCCTGGGTGGGCAGCCTTATAAATAGACAGCAGCCAATCAGAAGGAAGGGAGGCGTGGCAAGGGCTGGAGCAGAGGAGACTCTACAGGGCAAGGGTCAAGGTGGCACCATAGAGCTAAGTGCTGCTTCAGAACCCACAAGGTTGCCAGTTCAATTTCTGGGTGCTTACAGCAGCCGCAAGTATCCATGTTTTGGATTTAATAGAAGTGCAAGTGGTGAGAGAGGAAAGAGTGAGTGGCCCTCATCCTGCAGGAACTCATGACAAGACAAAGCTGATCAGTTCAAGAAGAAACTTCAAGGGCCACCTAGCCCAAGTCCATGTGCATAAAAACATAAACAGTGTCACACTGAGTCAGACCAATGGTCCATCAAGCCCAGCATCCTGTCTCCGACAGTGGCCAATCTCGATCGCATGGGAGAAGAACCAACAGTCCCAATGGGCAATCCATTCCCCGTTGTTCACTCCCAGCTCCCAACAGTAAGAAGTTCATCCCGTAAGCTACTTGGTTAATAGCCATTAATGGACCTAATCTCCAATAACTTATCCAAGCCTTTTTTAAACCCAGCTACATTACTGGCCTTGACAACGTCCTCTGGCTACAAATTCCATACGTTAATTATGCGTTGAATGAAAAAGTACTTACTTTTATTTGTTTTAAATCTGCCGGCAGCTAGTTTCATGGAGTGTCCCCTAGTTCTAGTACTATTTGAGAGGGTAAATAACCGTTCCCTATTTATTCGTTCCACACCACTCAAGATTTTATAAACCTCTATCATGTCCCCTCTCAGTCTTCTCTTCTCTAAGCTGAAGAGACTCAGCTTGTCAAGCCTCTCTTTGTACAGAAGCCGTTCCATACCCTTTATCATTCTCGTTGCCCTTCTCTGTATCTTTTCTAGTTCAGTTATGTCTGTTTTGAGATGGGGCGACGAGAACTGCACACAATATTCGACAACTGCACCATCGATTTGTATAGAGGCATTATGATCTCCTCAGTTTTATTCTCTATCCCTTTGCAAATAACTCCTAACATTCTGTTTGCTTTTTTGACCGCTGCTGCACACTGGGCTGAGGATTTCAGTGTATTGTCCACAATCCCGCCCAGATCCTTTTCCTGAGTGGTAACTCCTAGCTTAGTACCCAGCATTGTGTACTCATAGTTTGGGTTATTTTCCCTACGTGCATCACTTTGCACTTGTCCACATTAAATCGCATTTGCTATTTAGATGCCCAGGCACTTAGTCTCATAAGCTCCTGTTGCAGTTCCTCACAGTCTGCTCGTGTTTTAACTACATTGAATAATTTGGTGTCGTCTGCACATTTAATCACCTCACTCTTAACGCCCTTTTCCAGATCATTAATGAATACATTAAACAGCACTGGTCCCAATACAGATCCCTGGGGCACACCACTTTTTACATCTCTCTATTGTGAAAACTGACCATTCAGTCCTACTCTTTGCTTCCTATCCTTTAACCAGTTACTGATCCATAGTAAGACACTACCACCCATGATTTTTTAATTTTCTTAAGAGTCTTTTATGTGGGACCTTTTCAAACGCTTTCTGCTCTCCAATTTTTCTTGCTCCTTTGGTGATTTCCCCCCATCAGTTACGAGTGGATGATTACTGTGTTCTGCAAGATGCTCATTTGTCTTGACTATGTTGAATTCAGGAAGGGAAGCACAATCACATCAAGAGAAAATGCCCCATTAGAGAACGGTGGCTGATGTACCTGTTACAGGAGGCGCGTCATGCGAGTGATGGGACAATGGATCTGTTGCACCTAGACAGGAAGAGATATGTTGCCATCATTTTAGCGTCTTGGGTGAGGCAGGGTGTTTGTTTAGAAGGGATCCATGTTATTATTTATCACTTCTACCCTGTTTTCAGCGTTCCTTGAGGTTTCCCATCTTTATCTCATTCAGTCTCACAAGAACCCTTCAAGGTAGGTCATTATTTTCCCCATTTTACAGATGGAGAACTGAGGCTAAGAGATCGTGACTTATCCAAGGACAGAGACCTGGGTTTCACTGCGTTTTCCCCATTAGTGGACTCTGCCCAAGATCACCCAGTGAGTTCATGGCAGACAGGATTTGAACCCCGGTCTTTCTAGTCCAAAATCCAACACCTGATCCACTAGGCCACACTGACTGTCCCATGTTTATTGGTTCATTGGAAAACACAGCAGCAACCATCTCCCTGTCCTACAATGATGTGTGGACTGATCTCCACTCAGTAGGGACAGGATGGGATTGCGGCAAGGGTTGATTTCCAGCAAACGGTACACTCTTCTAGTCCACCTGTTGTAGCCCAGGTTGGCTGGAGTTGCTGTAGGCAGACTGTGTGTGGAGGGGAGGGACGTTGCATGTCAGAAACCTGTGCTGATTCCACAAGGAAGCATCCCGTCCTGGTCCATCAGCAGAAGCATCCGTCTGTCCCACAGGAGGACTGAAGAACCCAAGGATGCTGCAGTTGGATCAGGAGGGTGCCTGTTTCTTCAAAGCAGTGGGCACTGGCACATGTCTTGGCATGCGTTTGGTCTCCTACTATGGGACCTAACACGTGCTTGTTGTGACCGATGTGAGGAACATGTGAAGATACCCTGGTAGAAGTGGCATGGGGTGTCGGAAGCAGGGCTAAGATTTTGTTTTCAACCGGATTCTGCGTCCAGTGGAATCCAGTTGTCTGATCCACCCTGGTGAAACGCAGAGCCAATAAACATTCCAATTCCATTTCGCTGGAATCGACTGAATTTTTTTTTGTACATGTGCAAATGGCTGTGGCTGTACTGTGCATGCACAAAATGGCGGTCACCGTACAACAAAATGGCAATGGCACCTGCCGTACAACTAAATGGCTGTGGCCATAACTGCGCATGAGCAAAATGGTGGCTGCCGTACAACAAAATGGCTTCGGCCGTAACTGTGCATGCACAAAATGGCGGTCACCGTACAACAAAATGACTGTGGGCATAACTGCGCATGTGCAAAATGGCGGCCGCCGTAGAACAAAATGGCTGCGGGCATAACTGCGCATGTGCAAAATGGCGGCTGCCATACAACAAAATGGCTGTGGCTGAAACTGCGCATGTGCAAAATGGCGGCGGCCGTACAACGAAATGGCTGCAGCCGTAACTGCGCATGTGCAAAATGGCAGCGGCCGTACAACGAAATGGCTGCGGCCGTAACTGCGCGTGTGCAAAATGGTGGGCCATACAACGAAATGGCTGCGGCCGTAACTGCGCGTGTGCAAAATGGCGGCGGCCATACAATGAAATGGCTGTGGCCGTAACTGTGCGTGTGCAAAATGGTGGCCGCCGTACAACAAAATGGCTGCGGCCCTAACTGCGCGTGTGCAAAATGACGGCCGCCATACAACCTCTCTGTCCGCTTCTTTAATGTGTCTCTCTCCAACTCCGCCTCCTCCTCCTTCCCCCTCTCAGTTGCTGTTCCTCAAGGCTCTGTTCTTGGCCCTCTCCTCTTCTCGATCTATACCACATCCTTAGGCAAACTCATTGCCTCCCATGGCTTCCAATATCACCTCTATGCTGATGACACTCAACTCTATCTCTCTACTCCCTCTCTCTCTCCCTCTGTTCAAGTTCATCTCATCAACTGTCTCTCTGACATCTCTACCTGGATGTCTCAACATCAACTCAAACTCAACATGGCTAAAACTGAACTCCTTATCTTCCCCCCTCATCCTTCCTCTCCTTCCTCACTGTCAATAACTATTGATGGAGTCACCATCCTGCCTGTCCCCCAAGCCCGTAGCCTAGGCTTCATCTTTGACTCACCCCTTTCTTTTAAACCCTACATTGACTCTGTTGCTAAATCCTGTCGCTTCTCCCTCCATAACATTGCTAAGATTCGCCCTTTTCTCTCTGTCTCGTCTGCCAAAACTCTTGTTCATGCTCTGGTCATCTCTCGCCTCGATTACTGTAACCTCCTTCTCACTGGCCTTCCCCGGTCTCACCTTTCTCCCCTCATCTCTGTCCAAAACTCTGCTGCCAGGGTCATCTACCTCGCCAGTCGCTTCGACCATGTGCAGCCCCTCCTCTCTTCGCTTCACTGGCTTCCCCTTCCTGAACGAATCCTGCACAAGCTCCTAGTCTTCACCTATAAAGCTCTTCACAACCTTGCTCCCCCCTACCTCTCTGCACTTATCGCCCTCCATACTCCAGCCCGTGCACTTCGCTCCTCCTCTGTCCCTTCTCTCACCCTTCCACGCCTTCCCTGCTCCCCTAAGCGCCTTCGTCCCTTCTCACTTGCTGCCCCCCATGCCTGGAACTCCCTCCCTGTCCACATCCGCCTTGCCCCCTCCCTTCATACCTTCAAATCTCTCCTTAAAACTCACCTCTTTCGCTCTGCTCTGTCTGACTCTTTATCCTGCTGAGCCACTATTCCTATACCTACGATCGGTTTACCCTTATCCTTGCAACATGGACCTGCCTGCTGTCATTCTCATCGTAACCAAGCCAAGTACGTGCACTTGAGACCTCGCATCTTCATGAATGTTAGACCCCTTGTCTCTCCCTCTGTTCCCCTTCCTAAGTCTCTCCCCCAGCTCCTGTCTCTCAGATTGTAAGCCCTAGGGGCAGGAACTGTATCTATTTTATTACTTTGTAAAGTGCCAGGTACATGCTGGCGCTATATAAATGTTTGTTAATAATAATAATAATAATAATAATAACAAAATGGCAGCCGCCGTACAACAAAAATGACTGCGGCCGTAACTGTGCATGCACAAAATTGCGGTCACCGTACAACAAAATGACTGTGGGCATAACTGCGCATGTGCAAAATGGCGGCCGCCGTAGAACAAAATGGCTGCGGGCAAAGCTGCGCATGTGCAAAATGGCGGCTGCCATACAACAAAATGACTGTGGCCGTAACTGCACGTGTGCAAAATGGCGGCCGCCGTACAACTAAATGGCTCCAGCCGTGCTGCGCGTGAGCAAATAATTTGATTGAAATTCCGATGTTGTGGAAAGTTTCTGTGGAACCAGAACGGGCAATTGGAACCACCCCTAGGCTGAAGTGGCCACTTCCATTCTTTGCTGCCTAGAGAGATTTCCTTTGCCAACACCCAAACAATAATCCTCACCTCGGTGCCAGCACTTTTTTCTGTCAGATGTGCAGCCCCACTGGGCTACAACTCTTGCCCCTGGCATGTCGGTGGAAGCTCCTTACCCCCTGTGCCACTACAGAGCTGAATAAACTTGTGGCCTTCTGGGCTACTCATAGCCAGATTTCTCCCACACTCATAGTAGCGCCCCTCCACCCTCACCCGTCATTGGCTGCCTCAGATTATAAAAGAAACATATCAAGTTGTGGGTGTTGTCCGAACAACCTGATGGCGGCGGCTGGGTTTGCCTCCGGGAGAGCCTCCTGTCTTGATTCCTAGTTGGGGCTTTGGTTCGCAGTCTCACCTGAACGGAGTTCATGTTACGGACCCTCGCCCCAGCATTTGACTCCTGAATGCACCTTCCCTCTCACGACACTTGGTACTGACTCCAGCCTCTGACCCCTGGATTTCAACCGGTCCCAGGCCTAACTTCCAGTGGGGTGACTTTAGGCTAAAACCTGAGGGGTATGCTGGATTCTGTTGACTCACACAGAATCAAAGATTTGGGAGGGACTCCAAGGGTCATTGAGTCCACCTCTTGAAAGGATGCAGGATGACCTCCGCTGAAACAGCCTCAAGAGATGGCTGCCCCAAAGCCTCCAGTGATGGAGAGCCTACAACCTCGCTAGACAGCTTATTCCATTACTGCACAGCTCTTACTGTTAGGAAGTTTTTCTTGATATCTAACCAAAATTTGCCTTCCTGTAATTTGAGCCCGTTATTTCTAGTCGTGGTCTCTAGGAACAAAGAAGAGTTCCTTGCCATCTTCTTGATGACAGACCTTTAAATATTTGAAGACAGCTTTTTATTGTCTCATCTCTTTAGGCTAAACAAGCCCAACTCCTTCAACCTTTCCTCGTCAGACTTGCTTTCCGGACCTTTTACCATTTTTGTCATCCCTTCTTGGAACCCTCTCCAATTGGTCCATGTCCTTCTCGAAATGGGGCACCCAAAACTGGTCACACTACGCCAGGTGGGGGGGTCTGGCCAGTGATGAATGGAGCAGAATTCTGACCTTCGCTGAGCTGACATAAGCCTCGCCTCCATGACCTTGAAACTGGGGGAAGGGAGGGGGATTTGCAGGGGATGCATTTTCCACTACAATATTGTACCCCTGCTAAGTAGGCTTCTGGATTCCCCTGTGGCTTGTTGAGAGACTTGGGTGGACTTGACTAGCACGATTGACCCTAGCTTGGTCAATGGTGCAGTGAACAACCCTGATCCCGGACCTTCTCCTGACACCAGAGCGCTGATGATACCCCATTACTGTCCCGTTGTCTCCAATAACTGAGTCGGTGCAAGAGGTGACACTGAGCTGGGGCTAGCCTCTTGTCCATGCAGGACTAGACGGCAACAGGTGTTCACTGCCTCCTACCTTTCTCTGGGGGCTGCTCTGTCCTCTTTCCTCCACTCTGGGTGTCGTCAGTGCACTGCAAAGTTAGCCTGGTCCAGTTGTACACCCCGTTGCAACACCTACACACGCTGACCTCTGAGGCACGGGGTAGTATGTGCCCACTCTGATACTTGAAAAACAGCTTTTGCCCCACACCGTAGGCAAACACTTTAATCGAGCCATGAGCCAAGGGGTCTGGAGCCCCACAGTAACCTACAGAAGCAAAAGAAGGCAGGCAGTTAGCCAGATGCTACTATTAAACCATCGTGCCCAGGGCATATGAACCATCCCCTCCCTTGTCACTCCTAGATGTTTTGAATTAAAGATTGTTTGGTACCAGGCACATTGCTGGTCCTGGCATGTCAGCTTGGCTTAAATCCCATCAGAAATCATGAGAGCTAATTGGTATTGTTTAAATGTATATGACAGTAAAGGCTTATCTGCTGCAGTGCATGTGCATTGTACTGCTGCTCCTCACAAGAGCTTGTTAAGATGAGCGCTGCAGCAGATGAGAAGGGAAGGATTTAGAATTGCCACTAAGAAGTGTCCCATTTGGGGGTGGCTTTTCATCCTTCTCTCTCCCCCTGCCTTGACTTGTAACGGGGTGTGTGCAACACTCAAGTGGATTAAGTGCCAATCTGTGGTTTTTAAAGTAGTATAGCACGGAAGAAGGGGTTTTCCCCAAAACGCGTTTGTTTTGCTTACGATGCCTAATATCTGTACAACGTATTAATGGTTGAGCTTTGCTGATGGCGTGCATGTATCTGTCAACCATACAGTGAGGCACATTGTAATTATTTTATTTTTATTGATTTATACAACCAGGGTTTTATCTCTGTAGAGAATTTCCCCAATGCATTAGAGTAATAAATACATATTGTTATTTCCCCTATTCTTTTGTTGTTGTTGTTTCTAGTGGGTTCCCACTGGATAGGTGGAATTGCTGCTGAGGACCCCTATGTTTGTTTTTGTAAAGGGCCAATAGCCCCCACCCACTGCCCACTACCACTGCCACCTTTAATTGGGCCCTGGTAGAGACATGCTATTATAATAAATAATGAGTACATTTACTTTACCTTCCATTTCTGGAGAGACTGTGGTTTTTCTGTTGGTCATGTCAGACTGGGCCACCAGTGTTGGGTTCTCAGATGCCCTGATCCCGGATCTTTTTGTTGGCTGCTCTGAAGTTGTGGGCAGAGGAGATAGCCCTATGGAGAAAAGAAACAACTTTGTTAGTTCTGTTAGAGAAGCTGATACTTTATAATATAGAGGTACAGAAATCATTGGTGGCAAATCCTTTGGCCACCCAGTCCTATCTCTGCAAGTGATGGCATAATCCTCAAGGGTGGGGAGCTTCAGGAACGGGGGCCAAATGTGGCCAAAGACAAGTTTTTATGTGGCCGCTCCTATATCTGCCCCCTGGATCTATTTCCTAATCTCAAGCACGGAAAGACTGCTCGGGGTAAGAGAACAAAGATGCAGGAATGCTCACAAGGAGAACGGAAAGATCTATGGTACAAATCAGTGATCTGGACCCTCCTCTTCCTAAACACACTACCTAAGCACCTCTACCCCCAACTTCTATGTGGGTCTCGAAGCCTGTACTCATTTAAAAAGTGGCTCCTGGGAGGGAAAAGGTTCCCCTCTCTTGCCTTACAGTATGTACTCTGAGTCCTAGCAATGGGGTGGATTGATTTAAATCACTGATTTCTAGGGATGTGCGAACGTGGTTCGGATGTTTGGAGTTCGGACCGAACTCAGTCTGTTCGGACGACCGAACCGAACATCCGAACTGAACTCAAAAACGACCGAACAGTTCGGTCATGTTCGGGTTGAGTTCGGGGCGGGAAAAACGTGACTGGAAGGCCCATTCTGGTGGGAAAAACGTGACTGGAAGGGGGAGACAACTGAGGAGCAGACTTCCTGGCACCAGGGGTGGAGACCAGGGGTGGTCTCAGGGCCAAATGATGCCGATACTGAAAAAACCTTTGAATTCAGTATTGATATCGGTATCGATAGCGCTATTTCGAATGTTCGGCAATGTTCAGCCAAACCGAACAACCGAATCCGAATCCGAACTCGGTTTTCGAACCAAACGACCAAACAGTCGAACATCCGAACCGCGTTCTGTTCACACATCCCTACTGATTTCCATTTAAAACATTTAAAAAAAAATCTTTTAACAAAACCTGCAATTTTTATCTACCCTGCCTAGCAAATATTGTTGCAAAGATTCCAATTATTTTTATTGTAAACTCGCTTTTTAGAATATTACTTTGGTCCTAACTCTGCTTCTGTATTGGCTCATGTAAATCTCACATGAGACACTAGCCCCTGAATGCAGGCTTCAGGAGGGGCTGCCACCTCTTGTGGTTTTGATCCTGGGACTCCTATGTTGGCCGACTCTAAACAGGAGGGCTAGAAGCCACGGAGGCTCGCCTCAAAGGCAGTGTGAGACGGACAGGAGCGCAGAGTGAGGCAGGGGAGCCTCCCAATGTGGGGCGACACAGAAGGATAGAGCGGAGACGCCGAGGCTGGGGAGCTACAAGATGGGCATCAAGTAGGAAGTGGACCTGAACGGAATATGGAGTGAGAACATCTGGGTGGCCAAGCCTGCAAGATATCGCCCTAAGGAGCCAGGGACTGGGACCCATTTGCATGGAGGTTATTGACTGAGGGAGTATGGCTTATGTCCCTCTTTGTTCCATCGAAATATTGGGAGGTATGCAGACAGGCATGGTAACCCAACTCTCTTCTGGCTGGTCCCCAGCAAGCCAGCGCTCCCCTCCTTTACCCATGGAGCTCTGGTTGGAGCTCCAAAAGGAGTGAAGCCACACCCACTCACGCCCATCCTGGCCCAGAACCAAGCAGGAAGATTCAAGCTGTGCCCTGCTCAATCTGATCTGGATCTGAGTCATCGAGTTGGGTCCCATTGGGCAGGGGTCAAGTCACAGGCCGTTCCAGGGCAGGACTCAGAACTCACGTAAGCATGCCTAGTTTGAGCACATATTTAGCAGCTCTCTCTGTATACATACCACATATATAGCAGTTAAGATGGCAAGTACTTACCTTTACACAAAGGATTTTCCTTGACAGGGGCCCAGAATAGGTGCCCAGAAGAGTCACTCTTACACTCAATTAAATTGGTTCTTCCAGGTAACCTTGTGTAACCATCATCACACTTGTAAACTATCCTACTGCCAAGCATGTATCGGCCTTTGTCAGTGAACTCAAACTTGGCTTCATCCGGAGGAAAGCATCTTTCTGCAAAGAGAAAGAAGGGCCGTGGGGGTAAGGGTGTGTGGCTGGATGCCTCTGAGAAATAACCATGGCGGGCGACAAACAGGACAACAGGTACAAAGTCTGGCCATCTGAACACCTGTCAAGTCTCTGGTATTGAGCAGGAGTCAGGATGGGACCCGGAGGAGGCAGTGCAGCATGTGGGCAGGTAAACCAGGCCAGTCTGGCTGAGACAGTCAGCGTGTGTGTGTTCGTTTAAATGAGTGTGCGTCTGTGAGAGTTTGTTTGACTGGGTGGGTGTGAATGGGGGGTGTGTGTGAAAGAGAGAGGTGAGAGCATGTGTGTGAGTATGAATGGGTGTGTGTGTGAAAGCGAGAGAGAGGTGAGAGCATGTGTGAGTTTGAATGGGTGTGTGAGTGAAAGAGAGGTGAAAGTGTGTATGTGTGTGTGAGAGAGTTTGAATGGGTGTGTGTGTGTGTGTTTGAATGGGTGTGTGTGTGTGTTTGAATGGGTGTGTGTATGAGAGGTGAGAGAGAGAGAGAGAATGAATGTGTGTATGAGAGATGTGTGTAAGAGAAGGGTGTATGTGTGTGTGAGCGAGAGGGAGTTGCTCCCTCTCCCCCGCTCCCCCTCCCATGGCTGTCCCCTCTCACCCCCTGATGGCTGCCCTCGCTCCCCCATCGGCTCCTGGAGGGGGAAAGGGAGCCNGAGAGAGAGAGTTTGAATGGCTGTGTGTGAGAGCGAATGAATGAGTAGGAGAAAATGAATGTGTAGGAGAGATGTGTGTGTGAGAGAGAAGGGTGTATGTGTGGGTGAGTGTGGGTGAGCGAGAGGGAGTTGCCCCCACTCCCCCATCCCCCCCTCCCATCGGCTCCTGGAGGGGGGAAGGGAGCCACCCCCCTGCCCAAGGAGAGGCCCAGCAGAACGTTGCTGCTCTCCCCTCCTGCCTAGCAACCTACGCCTGCCAGCCTTGGACTGACCTCCAGCCCGGCTCCCAGAAGACCCAGGCCCAGCAGCAGCAGCTGAGGTAAGGGCCACCCGCCCAATACCTCTTCCTCCTCTTTCCTGATATGAGCTCATTTGTGCTGCTACACGTGTCGGTGGGGCTTTGGGAGTAGAGTGGGGCCGTCTGGGGGCGGGTTTGGGAAGGGGCTGGGGGATGCTGTGATCGTGGGGGAGTGGTTTCGTGTTTGATACGTTTAACTGGATTGTCAGTGCTTTGGTGCTTGAGGTCCCCAAATCCAATCACTGGAAAGGGGTCACACTGACAAAGTCTTGCCGAGAGCTGGGTTTGGCTGCTCTGGGCCTGAGGTTCAGTTCCTCATCCCTGCTTTCATGGGGGGTGCTGTGGCCGTGGGGGGGTTGTTTGATCTAGGTTTGATCAGCTGGATCTGTTTGAACGCCTGTGTTGGGGAGTGTCATAGGAATATGGAGTTCTTCTTCGAGTGGCTCCTCCCATTCTCACAAATGGGGTTTGCGCCTGCGCGCCCTTCTCTTACCGGCCTATACCAAGCTCATCTTTAAATCTTTCATGGCGTGGACACGCCCCCACACTATATAAGGTACCTACCCGCCCAAACCCAACAGTTCCTTCCAACCGTTTTGCGACTTACTAGCTTTTATCAGCTCATCTCTTGATCATCATGACGACGAAGCACAGCTTCAAAACTTGTTTATCTTGTAGCAGAAAGATGACTATGAACGACCCTCACGGGCAACGTCTGATTTGTCTGGGTACTTCTCACAACCCAGAAGATTGTGATGAATGCTTACTCCTTAAGCCTAAGTCTGTCAAGGAGCAGACCCTCCGCCTTCCTGCTTTGCTGAAGGAGCTTGAAGAGAAGCAGAGACGTAAAAGTAAGTCTCGCAAGTCTCAACGCTCTCCCGGTAGTGTCCCCAGTATTGGGGCACAGGAGGTTGTTTCGGTGGCAGCTACTCTCTCAGCCTCAACCGCTGTTGAGTCACCGGCCCCTGGCCCCTCCGGGCTTCAAAGAGAGCGCTCTCCCTCTCCTAAAAGACCTAGGCGTTCTGAGGGTTTGGAGCCTGTCTTTGTGACAGACCGCTCCCTATCTCCCTCCTTTTCGGATTACAATTCGTCGATTTTTGGAGCAGGTTTCATCTCTCCCCTCGCTCCCGTCTCCCCCATGACTATCATGTCACCCCTATATATGGCCGAAGAGCACCCTAATGAACGCTTTGAGGGGTCGCCTTTCGAGCCACCTACCATACAGTGGCTTTCATCACCCCAGCCGATTCTACAACAGCCTACTAATATTCAGCTCCCTCCCATCCCTCCTTCGGGTCAATCCTTTCCTTGGAGCTTTTTTAAGGAGCAGGAAAACTCAAGGCGTGAGGATAATAGGCTTATTGTCTCCTGCCTCCAACGCCTCATTCAGCCTACGATGTTGAAGCCTCAACCTTCTTCGGTTCCTGACGTCGAACGCTCCACCTCATCTCATGCTGTTCCATCTACGACGTCGACAACCATGATGTCGACACCCTTGACATTGACAGCCAAGAAGCCGACAGCCACGACGTCGACTGCTCTGTGAGTTCGCCCAGCTACTGCACTATCGACGTCGGCTTTGGCTACTCCTGTCATGACGTCGGAGTTGAATCCACCTCCTACCGACATCTTCAAGGAGGCTTTCCAGCGACGCCAACTGCGATTAAAGCGCAAGTTGGAAAGGAGGCGACGCCACAAGGCTCCTGCCACCGACTCGCACCCCCAGCCTGATCCTGAATCCCTGGATCCAATTGAGCCCCAGGACTTTACTCCGCCCCTGGACTCTCCTGAAAGTTTTGACTCCCACGACGTCGAGGGCTTGTCTTCCTCGCCTTCCGACGATGTTCAGGGATCGACACTATCCTTGCCCTCTCAAGAGCACAAGGATTTCCAGCTTCTGGTTAAAAGATTTGCCACAACTCTTACACTGGAAACGGTTCCTATGAACGAGCAGGACATAGATCCCGCTTTTGATGCAGTGGAACGACCACCCCAGTCTAAACTCGCACTCCCTCTGTTGAAGCATCTCTCAGTAGAGGCTGAAAGGCTGTGGGCAACTCCTTCCTCCATCCATCCCATTTCTTCAAATTTCAGCTCATTTTACTTATTCCCCCCTCAGCAGGGGTCTATCTTTTTCAAACACCCTCTTCCCAACTCCTTGGTTGTTGCTGCCTCTGCTGAAAGGGCGCAAAAGAACGCTCAGGACACCTCGCCTGCAGATCGGGATAACAGGCGCATATATATTTTTGGAAGGAAAGCCTTTGCTTCCAGCACCATGTTAATGAGAGCAGCCAATTACTCCGCTTGCATGGCTTCCTATCAACACCGCCTATGGGATGACGTCAAAGCGCTCATCCCTCACCTCCCTAAGGAGAAGCAAAAATCTTTGCAATCCCTCTGAGCTGAAGGCTCCGTTACAGCTCGTTTTCAACTGCAAGCAGCCAGACACTCATCCGACACCGCGGCTAGAGGGGTAGCCAATGCTGTGGTTACTAGGAGATTCACTTGGCTGCGTGGCACTAAATTGGAGTCTCACCACAAGGCGAGAATAGAGAACCTGCCATTTGATCAGGCAGGCTTATTTGCCAAAGACACGGATGAAGTCTTAGATAAAATCCAAAAGTCTAAGGCCACTGCGAGCAAAATGCGAATCTCCCAACGCGATACTTCTGCCTATCAGTACCCTCGCCAGTATCAGCAGCAGCAATCATTTCCTCGACCTCAGAGGCAACCCTACCAGCAATCTCAATCTTACCATAAGAGGTACTACCCGCCACAGTTTCCCTATCAGGGGAGATCTCACCCTCAGTTTCCCTCCTATAGATCTAAGGGAAACAACCGTCAGTCCTTTGCACCTCCTCCTCAGAGGCGTAGGTGACTACATGAGTGTTCTCCTCACCACACTTGTTCTGTGGTTGCTCAACAGATTGATTTTTCTGCTGCCCTGATTAACGCCCTCCCCGTTTGGGAGTCCATCACCACGGACAAGTGGGTGCTGAATGTTATCTGTCTTGGTTATTCTGTTTCGTTTTCCACGTTGCCCCCTCCTTGTAACCCAAAACCATTCTCTTCACTCTCTTCCTCTCAGTATAAGGCGTTGAATAAAGAAGTTCTTGAACTTTACTGCAAGGGCGTTATCGAGTTGGTTCACCCTACTGACATGTCGGGTGGTGTTTATTCCAACTATTTCGTTGTACAGAAAAAGGGGGGTGGCTACCGTCCCATTTTGGACCTTAGAGATCTTAACCGTTATGTTAACTACTATAAGTTTAAAATGCTAACTCTGAGTCGTTTATCTAATTTTCTCCAAAAATATCAGTGGTATGCTGTTTTAGATCTTAAAGACGCTTACTTTCATGTTAGGCTCCATCATAATTGCAGGAGGTTTTTGAGGTTCACTCATAATTCGTTCCATTTCCAATTTTGTTCCTTGCCCTTTGGTCTTTCTTCTGCCCCTAGGGTGTTTACTAAGGTCATGGCACCCGTGATTTCTTTCCTCCGTAAGCAAGGTATTACCATCTACCCTTACCTGGATGATTGGCTATTGCTAGCACATTCCCCCAGTTTGCTTTCCCAGAATGTACATTTCACACTTCGACTCTGTTCCCTATTGGGCCTGTCTGTCAATTTGCAAAAATCTACACTCACTCCCACTCAGAGAGTTTCATACATTGGGGCTATTTTGGACTCCACAGCGGGGATGCTGTTTACCCCGCTGGACCGTTTTCATGACATATCTTCACTGGTTAAGACTGTTTCAATTCACCTGCCAGAGTCTTCCAGAGGCTATTGGGACTTATTGCTTCCACTACTGCCACAACTCCCTTTGCTAGGTTCCACATGCGGCCCCTCCAATTGTGGTTCCTTAAGTTATTTAATCCTCTTTTTGACTCCCCTAGCAAAAGGTTACGCATTACAGCCTCTGTGGTGGATTCTCTTAGGTGTTGGTCGAGCAGTGACTTTGTGTTACAGGGCATGTCCTTCGTTACCCCTGTAGCTTCTAATGTTCTTACCACTGATGCTTCCTCTACAGGATGGGGAGCACACCTGAGACACTTCAGCGTGGTGGGGAAATGGACTGCCTCCCAGAAAATGATCCATATCAATGTCTTAGAGACCACAGCTATTCTCTATGCATTGAGAGCATTTCGACACCTGCTTCGAGGATCAGTCGTCAACATCACGACAGACAGCATGTCGGTGGTCTGGTATGTAAACAAACAAGGCGGTACCAGATCGCCCGACCTCTGCCTTCTAGCCCTACAAATATGGGAATTCGCAAGGCGCCACTCCATATTCCTGGTTGCCACTCACCTGATTGTCCCATATTGGCCCAGACAACCCTGGTTCAGCGAACTCCTCTCTCTGGCACAGTCATCTATTCCCCTCCCGCTGAACCACCACCTCCTATCCCTTTACCAGGGGCAGGTTCTTCACCCCAATACACACAGTCTCAACCTTTGGGCCTTCAGGGTTCAGACCTTGTAGCTCCTCTCCAGGATAGGGTTACCCTCATATTGCAAAGTGATAATAAAGTGATATTAAACCGTCCACTTCTAAGTCTTATGCTTCTAAGTGGAAAATAAGTGGAAAATATTCTGGTTTTGGTTAGCGGACAAACATTTCTCTTTGTATCACTTATCCATCCCCATTATCCTGCAGTATCTGCTCCATTTAGCTGACACGGGTCTGGCTATTTCTTCTCTCAGAGTACATCTGTCAGCAATAGCCAGGCAGGTGATCCTCGACAACAAGCAATCTTTATTTGCTCACCCTTTAGTCAAGCGTTTCCTCAAGGGCCTCAATAACACTCCCCCCCCCCCCCCCCACAGGACTCCAGTCTCCCAGTGGGACCTTCCCCTGGTCCTTAATTTTCTCTCTGGTCTCCTTTTGAACCACCACAAGAATCGGATCTGTTTCACTGGACCCTTAAGACGTGTTTCCTTGTAGCGATTACCTCGCTTAGAAGGGTCAGCGAAATAGCTGCCATCTCCTCCAAACCTCCCTATTTGCAGATTTTTCCCAACAGGATTGAGATTTCCTGTCATCCTTCATTTATCCCTAAGTGCGTTTCCCCTTTCCATCTCTCTCAGAAAATGGTCCTGCCAGTATTTTCCACTCCTGGTGACTCTGACGCCTCTTTCCCAGCTCATTCCCTGGATGTAAAGAGAGCTGTCTTACTGTACTTAGATAAGACACAGTCCTGCAGACAATCTGATTTTCTCTTTGTCGCCCCTTCTTTAAATACTCTGGGAAACAAAGTATCTGCACAAACTATTTCTAAGCAGCTCGTCCAGCTGATTACCTTAGCATATCAGCATTCCGCACTCCCTCCTCCTCCCAACCTCCGTGCCCACTCCCTAAGGGCTGTGGGAGCTTCCACAGCAGCCTTTGCTAACGTCTCCCCTCAGGAGATATGCAGGACTGCCACTTGGTCCTCTCCGCACACGTTTATTAAGCACTATGCTTTGCTCCTTGGCAATCAATCCCAGCAGTCCTGCTAGGTCTCTCGGCTGCTTTTGATACAGTGGACCATGGGCTGCTGCTGAGACGATTGCGGACCCTGGGGGGTCTGGATGGGACTGTCCTTGAGTGGTTCCACTCATTCCTCTCAGGGAGAAGCCAGTGGGTTGTCCTGGGGGCTGAATCATCTAGCCCCATGGCCCTGGATTATGGTGTTCCACAAGGTTCCATTCTGTCTCTATTATTGTTTAATGTGTATATGCAGCCCTTGGGGGAAATCGTGAGAGGGTTTGGTGTGCGTTACCACCAATGTGTGTGTGTGTGTGAAAGAGAATAAGGGAAGAGTGGGGTGTGGGTGGGTGTCATGCGCGTGTTTGAAAGAGAATGAGAAGTGGTGTGTGTGTGTGTGTGTGTGTGTGTGTGTGTGTGTGAGAGAGAGAGAGAGAGAGAGAGAGGTGCGGTCTGGCTGGTGGGGTTTAAAACACAAGCGGCTTGCAGGGATGGTAGGAGAAGAG
>QEPC01010124.1:80453-103918 GCA_003113815.1 Sphenodon punctatus | reverse complement strand
GTGACAGGGAGGGGGAGTCAGCTGAGGAGCAGACTTCCAGGCACCAGGGGTGGAGAGGCTTGGAGTAGCAGCCAGCCTGCCCAATCACCATCCCTTTTCGCCTCAGACCACTGGCTTCGCAGTCTGCGATTGGCCACGGGCTAGGCTGCACAGAGCCAAAGGGGCTTGCAGTGAGGCGGGCGCAGCAAGAAACAAAACGGATTGCCTTCCCCCTTCCCAACACCTTCTGAGCTAGTCACTGTTCCTGAACAGCAGGCGTTTCAGAAGACTCCCTCTGTCCCAGCAGTTTTTGTTCCTTCCTATTCCTAATCCATTGCCATCCTCCTCCTATTTCACCCATCCAACTCATTTATCTCCATAATATCATTTATTTAGATTATATTAGATAGATTTAGGTGTTATTTTTTGTTTTTACCCCTCCCTGTGTTCCCTGTGTTCAATCTTCCTTCCTCCCTACCCCCTCCATTGAATCCTTTCCCTCTCCCTCTTATTCCATCCCTGATTCCCTTCCCCTGTTTTAAGTTTTGGATTTATTTAGAGTAGGAATATTATTAGATTGATTTTCATTTCAGCTTTATACCCTCCCTGTGTTCTTTGTGTTTCCCCCTGTGTAATATTGTATATATATATAGATAGTTATTAGATAGATAGTTACTAGATAGATATACGTAGTATTTTAGCTTAGTTATAGAGATAGACAGAGATACAGTGTGTTTGTAGGACAAAGCCTTTGTAGTGAATTATTAGGATATTCCATTTAGTTCAATAGGTTTTAGAATAGTTAATAGCAGTTAGATTTAGTGTAGATATATATATATATATATATATATAAAAAAGAATCAGCCACTCCAGCCCCAGGACCCGCCGTCAGGGTTCTGGGGCCAAGTTACAGGCAGGGAGGGCTGTCCCAATATCCAGAAGCTGCCACTCTAGCCCCAGGACCCACCGTCATGGGTCTGGGTCCATCATTCCTCGCACAGAGAGTCTTTTTCCGAACGCCTGAACCAAACCGAACGGCCGAACCCGAACGCGGCGACCGAACCGAACGGGCGAACCGGACTGGACCGAACCGAACGGCCGAAACCGAACCGCGATCTGTTCGCCCATCCCTACCACCCCACTCATGATTTTATAGACCTCTATCATATCGCCTCTCAGTCGTCTTTTTCCAAGCTGAAGACACTTTCATAAGTGTCCTGAATTTTTTTTTGCATATCTGGCAACCCTAGCTTTATGCCTCTGGACAGGATTCATTTCAAAGGAGCTTGCCCTCTTTATGGCCCCAAATAAACTGGAACTATACCCATGTAGCCTTTCCTACCGCTTAGGTAATTATATAGGAAGGTGGGGGGGAAGCTTTGAAATATATTTTCTGAAGGAAACCTTTTTTATTTCTCCCTCTGCTCTATTCCAAAGGGATCCAATTTCTAGAGTAGTATACAAGTGCTACCAGCATCCAGTGTGTGATTTTATTCAATCTAGCAGCCAGCAATGAAATAACAGATAGCCCACAAACCACTTGCTCCGGGCGGGCTTCCTTCCATGGGGGGCAGTTTTAAGAATCAAAAAGGGGGTGATGTGCCCATAATATTATCAAGGCACCCCTTCCCCACAGCCTTGAATGATGTAAATGCAGTGTAGCCACTTTCACAGAACTGTTAAACCGCTGCCCTTATCAGTTTAGTCGACAACACCTGCAAAACTGCTCCTCAGCATGAAACGTTGAGCAGGAATATCTCAGCCACAGACCAACTGATTTGCTTGAAAATTGGACACCTGCAACCGCTCACACAAACGACCCTCCACAACAGTGTTTCATAGTGATAGCATAAATCATCCCCATTTTAAAAGGGATAGGATTCTCATCCTATCCCTTCAGCTTAGAGAAGAGAAGACTGAGAGGGGACATGGTAGAGGTTTATAAAATCTTGAGTGGTGTGGAACGAGTAGATAGGGAAACGGTTATTTACCCTCTCAAATAGTACTAGAACTAGGGGACTCTCCGTGAAACTAGCTGCCGGCAGATTTTAAACAAATAAAAGTAAGTACTTTTTCACTCAATGCATAATTAATTTATGGAATTTGTTGCCAGAGGATGTTGTCAAGGCCAGTAGTATAGCTGGGTTTTAAAAAGGACTGGATACGTTCTTGGAGAGTAGGTCCATTAATGGCTATTAACCAAGTAGCTTACGGGATGAACTTCTTACTGTCGGGAGCTGGGAGTGATCAATGGGGAATGGATTGCCCGTTGGGACTGTTGGTTCTTCTCCCATGCAAATCGAGATTGGCCACTCTCGAAGGACAGGATGCTGGGATTGATGGACCATTGGTCTGACGCAGTATGACACTACTTATGTTCTTATAACAGACACTGTGCTGTGTCTTAATACACAGGCACTACTGTACCTGTATAATATCTTTCTTCCTCATTTTCTTTGGCTAAGGCCATTTAAAAATGAGATGTGCCCACTCATGCCCTCCCAATGGCAAAAATGCAGGTTGCTTTGTGCGGGGGCATGGATGGGGATGGGTGTACACCCATCTGCACCCGCCCTCCCCCTCACCCGCACTGCCTCTCCCAGTGGCAGCCCATTTTAAAAAGGCCTACGTTTTACAGAGGTTTCTATCTTTATGCTTCCTGCCTCCGGCTTCCATAATGTCATCTCTCTACTGATACGTTAACAGAAGAAACAGCAATTAAAGCCACACTTTTGTTATGGAGGTCACGGGCGTTATGGCTTCAGTGCATTTTGGCCCCCACCATGACTTTTAGACATTCCCCGTGACGCCTGTGACTTTCATAATAATTCAGAGCTGCAGAGCAGAGGCGGCAAGAAACTGGCAAGAAGCGTGCCCTCAGAGCTGCCTGGAAGCGCCACGGCGTCTCCCTGCTACTCCTGACCCCTCCCCCCCCCCGTTCTCAGAACAGCATTGGTAGCAGCGGAGGGCGGAGCTTTCCACCTGTCCAGAAACGGTAGGTGCCTTTGCTCAGGTTCTATGCGTGTGCACAGTGGGAATGACCCCCCTCCAGACCAACGCTCGTGGGCTGACCCAGGGGAGTGGGGATTAGAGTCTGCTCCTACTGGGTTTTTCTCTGTAGTAGGGGTGGGTGGGTGGATTACAGCCTGCTCCTACCGAGGTTTTCCCTGTAGCGGGGGAGGGGGCGGTGGGGCAGGATTTGAGTTTTGCTCCTACCGGGGTTTTCACTGTAGCGATAATGAGCTCAGATTAGAAGGCCAGGTGTTGAGCCAGATTGAGGATCTGTCTGATATTCCTCATCAGAGTGTTTTTAGGCCTGATCTTCACTCCTTTGTTCTGCAGGCCTTTGACTTTATGGAGAAGGAGGATGTAAAGAAATGGAGTGATTTCTGCTCCCTGATGAGTGATCTGGCAGCAGAATTTCTTAATCATGTTTAGGAGATTAGATCTACTGTTGAACATCTTAAGGAACTCATCAGGGAAGGTCTTGGTAAGCGGATTATCAGATTTAAGGATTCTAGCTGTAAAACAGAGAGCAGGATGTGGTCCGGGGTCTAGTGATAGTCATTTTCAGTCTGGTGAAGGTTTCAGGGTTGGGGAGAAAGCGATCCCTCCAGTGTCTTCAAGTTTGTTATCTTTGGCCAACCCTCATAGGCCTAACATAGAGTTGGGTTTTGATAGTACTTTGAGATCACAGCCCTGTATAGATTTTAAGTTAGATGGTAGGGCAAATAGTTTAAGCTCAAGAAGGTCCACTAGGCAATTTAATGATGGGTCTGTGTCTCATGGTTTATTTATAAGGGCTAGGGTGGATGCAGACANCCTTTCCTACCGCTTAGGTAATTATATAGGAAGGTGGGGGGGAAGCTTTGAAATATATTTTCTGAAGGAAACCTTTTTTATTTCTCCCTCTGCTCTATTCCAAAGGGATCCAATTTCTAGAGTAGTATACAAGTGCTACCAGCATCCAGTGTGTGATTTTATTCAATCTAGCAGCCAGCAATGAAATAACAGATAGCCCACAAACCACTTGCTCCGGGCGGGCTTCCTTCCATGGGGGGCAGTTTTAAGAATCAAAAAGGGGGTGATGTGCCCATAATATTATCAAGGCACCCCTTCCCCACAGCCTTGAATGATGTAAATGCAGTGTAGCCACTTTCACAGAACTGTTAAACCGCTGCCCTTATCAGTTTAGTCGACAACACCTGCAAAACTGCTCCTCAGCATGAAACGTTGAGCAGGAATATCTCAGCCACAGACCAACTGATTTGCTTGAAAATTGGACACCTGCAACCGCTCACACAAACGACCCTCCACAACAGTGTTTCATAGTGATAGCATAAATCATCCCCATTTTAAAAGGGATAGGATTCTCATCCTATCCCTTCAGCTTAGAGAAGAGAAGACTGAGAGGGGACATGGTAGAGGTTTATAAAATCTTGAGTGGTGTGGAACGAGTAGATAGGGAAACGGTTATTTACCCTCTCAAATAGTACTAGAACTAGGGGACTCTCCGTGAAACTAGCTGCCGGCAGATTTTAAACAAATAAAAGTAAGTACTTTTTCACTCAATGCATAATTAATTTATGGAATTTGTTGCCAGAGGATGTTGTCAAGGCCAGTAGTATAGCTGGGTTTTAAAAAGGACTGGATACGTTCTTGGAGAGTAGGTCCATTAATGGCTATTAACCAAGTAGCTTACGGGATGAACTTCTTACTGTCGGGAGCTGGGAGTGATCAATGGGGAATGGATTGCCCGTTGGGACTGTTGGTTCTTCTCCCATGCAAATCGAGATTGGCCACTCTCGAAGGACAGGATGCTGGGATTGATGGACCATTGGTCTGACGCAGTATGACACTACTTATGTTCTTATAACAGACACTGTGCTGTGTCTTAATACACAGGCACTACTGTACCTGTATAATATCTTTCTTCCTCATTTTCTTTGGCTAAGGCCATTTAAAAATGAGATGTGCCCACTCATGCCCTCCCAATGGCAAAAATGCAGGTTGCTTTGTGCGGGGGCATGGATGGGGATGGGTGTACACCCATCTGCACCCGCCCTCCCCCTCACCCGCACTGCCTCTCCCAGTGGCAGCCCATTTTAAAAAGGCCTACGTTTTACAGAGGTTTCTATCTTTATGCTTCCTGCCTCCGGCTTCCATAATGTCATCTCTCTACTGATACGTTAACAGAAGAAACAGCAATTAAAGCCACACTTTTGTTATGGAGGTCACGGGCGTTATGGCTTCAGTGCATTTTGGCCCCCACCATGACTTTTAGACATTCCCCGTGACGCCTGTGACTTTCATAATAATTCAGAGCTGCAGAGCAGAGGCGGCAAGAAACTGGCAAGAAGCGTGCCCTCAGAGCTGCCTGGAAGCGCCACGGCGTCTCCCTGCTACTCCTGACCCCTCCCCCCCCCCGTTCTCAGAACAGCATTGGTAGCAGCGGAGGGCGGAGCTTTCCACCTGTCCAGAAACGGTAGGTGCCTTTGCTCAGGTTCTATGCGTGTGCACAGTGGGAATGACCCCCCTCCAGACCAACGCTCGTGGGCTGACCCAGGGGAGTGGGGATTAGAGTCTGCTCCTACTGGGTTTTTCTCTGTAGTAGGGGTGGGTGGGTGGATTACAGCCTGCTCCTACCGAGGTTTTCCCTGTAGCGGGGGAGGGGGCGGTGGGGCAGGATTTGAGTTTTGCTCCTACCGGGGTTTTCACTGTAGCGATAATGAGCTCAGATTAGAAGGCCAGGTGTTGAGCCAGATTGAGGATCTGTCTGATATTCCTCATCAGAGTGTTTTTAGGCCTGATCTTCACTCCTTTGTTCTGCAGGCCTTTGACTTTATGGAGAAGGAGGATGTAAAGAAATGGAGTGATTTCTGCTCCCTGATGAGTGATCTGGCAGCAGAATTTCTTAATCATGTTTAGGAGATTAGATCTACTGTTGAACATCTTAAGGAACTCATCAGGGAAGGTCTTGGTAAGCGGATTATCAGATTTAAGGATTCTAGCTGTAAAACAGAGAGCAGGATGTGGTCCGGGGTCTAGTGATAGTCATTTTCAGTCTGGTGAAGGTTTCAGGGTTGGGGAGAAAGCGATCCCTCCAGTGTCTTCAAGTTTGTTATCTTTGGCCAACCCTCATAGGCCTAACATAGAGTTGGGTTTTGATAGTACTTTGAGATCACAGCCCTGTATAGATTTTAAGTTAGATGGTAGGGCAAATAGTTTAAGCTCAAGAAGGTCCACTAGGCAATTTAATGATGGGTCTGTGTCTCATGGTTTATTTATAAGGGCTAGGGTGGATGCAGACAAAGTCCTCTCCTCAAATTGTGTTAAACCCCAAAAGTCTTTTGTAAATCCTAATAGGTTTACGGGTAGGCTTCAAGGGGTTGTATTTAATAATTACCCTAATTCTCTCTCTTGGGCCCCTTTCTCTTCTCCCTTTACACTCTTTCTCTGGGTAAACTCAGTAAAACCCACGGCTTCCAGTTTCACCTGTACGCTGATGACACGCAACTCTCTCTGTCCACTCTCACGCTCTTCCCCTCCATCCAGACTTGTATTGCTGACTGTCTTGCTGACATCTCTGCCTGGATGTCTCATCACCAACTCAAGCTTAATATAGCCAAGACTGAACTCCTCATCTTTTCCCCGAAACGCTTCCCTCCTACTTCCCTCTCAATTTCCATTGAGGGAGTCACCATCTAGCCGGTCCTTCAGGCCCGTAGCCTCGGATTCATCTTTGACTCCTCCCTCTCCTTTAAGCCTCAGATCCACGCTGTTGCTAAATCCTGTTGCTTTGCTCTGTACAATATCGCTAAAATCTGGCCTTGCCTTACTGTTGCTGCTAGAAAATCCCCAGTCCATGCTCTAGTCATCTCTCGCCTTGACTACTGCAGCTTCCTAGTTACTAGCCTCCCTTGCTCTGATTTGGCTCCCCTCATCTTCATTCAATGCTCCGCAGCCAAAGGGTGATTTCAGACGTTACATTTGTCTGAAATCACCACAGTCAACCTCAGTCAACTGCAGGGGTGTGTGCGTGTGTGTGCAAATGGAGGTGAATGTCTGTTTGCTCGCATCCAGATGTTCACCTCAGTCAAACACCCCCCACGGTGAATCTAACCACGCTTTGTTCTCCCGTACCATGGCGGCGAACGAAGTGTGGTTAGGGGAAATCCGGGATGCAGTGAAGGAAAAGTAACATCTGTTACCTTACCTCCACTGCGTTCCGGGGTCCTGGCGGCGGGTGGCGACAGCGGACGGATAGGCCGCTGTGGCTGCCTGTCTTGGGGAGGGTGGGTGGCCGGGGAGCACAGGGGGCGGGGCCATGCGGCCGCATGCTGCGTCGCATGACCCCGTCCCCTCCGGGAGGGGGGGTGCCCCTTTAGACGTTACGGCCAGGTGCTGTCACCGTGGGCCGCGGTTCGGCGGTCCCCACGGCCGGGGGCGAAGGGGGGGGAATGTCTGTTGGCTTCCCCCTTTGCCCCCGGCCGTGGTCCGAACCACCCCACAGCCCGTGGTGAAAGCGTCCAGCCGTAACGTCTGAAATCACCCAAAATCATCCACCTTGCCCATGACTTTGACCATGTACAGCCCCTCCTCTCCGTCCTCCGCTAGCTCCCTCTACGGGAATGCATTCATCACAAGCTCCTGGTCTTCACCTTTAAAGTTCTTCATGGCCTTGTTCTTGTATCCCGCCACGCTCCTTCACGGGAGCTTCGCTTCTCCTCTGCCCCCATCCTTGCCTGCTCACGAACCTTTTACTCCTCTAGATGTCTTTGCCCTTTCTCCCTCTCTGCCCCCCATGCCTGGAATTCCCTCCCTGCCCACATCCACCTTGCCCCCTCCCTCCGCACCTTCAAATCCCTCCTCAAAACCCACCTCTTCCTCGTCGCCTTTCCCGACGCCTGTTAGAACTTTCCTTTTAATTTTTACTGTCTGCCCTCCCCGCAGACTCCTGCCTAACCGCAACCAAGCCAAGCACATGCACTGAAACCTCGCATCTGCTTGAATGTTATTTATCCCTTGTCTCTCCCTATGTCTCCTCTCCTTGTCTCCCCCTCCGTGTCTATTAGATTGTAAGATGTAGGCAGGGACCACGTCATTCTTATTGTTCTGTAAAGCGCCAGGTACACAGCTGGCGCTACACAAATGCTAATAAATAAAGTACTACTAATAATAATAATTAATAATAATAAAACTGCTATCATATCGCTTCTGTTGTCTCTTTTCCAAACGGATGACCCCAACCTATCAAGCCTCTCCTCATACGGAAGCTGTCTCCTACCTAACCTTGATCATTTTTGTTGCCCTCTTTCTCTGGACCTTTTCCAGTTCTACTGTATCTTTTTTCTGAGATGGGGCGACCAGAACTGCACACATTATTCAAGATGAGGTCGTACCATAGATTTATAAACCAGTGTTATATTTTCTGTTTTATTCTCTATCCCTTTGCAAATAATTCCTAATGGAGGTGGAGAGGAGAGGAGCATGTTCTGGGACTGCGCAGACATGTGGGAGCAGGGTACTGTGCCGGTGAGGGTGGAGCAAGCAACAGCTGATCTCCATAAGGAACAACAGACACTGATGGCAGCGCAAGGTGGAGAGGAGAGGAGCCTGTTCCGGGACTGCGTGGATGAGTAGGAGCAGGGTACTGTGCCGGCGGGGGCGGAGCAAGCAACAGCTGATCGTCATAAGGAACAGCAAATGCCGATGGCAGTGCTGGAGGCGCGCACTGGAGGTGCGCACCGAGGCACGCACCGGGCGGCACGCCTAAAGGCTGCACGCACAAGGGCGCGCCCTTGTGCGCGCAGCCTTAGACGACGGGGCCATGGTGAGGGGTTACCATATAATTTCTTTTGATGTCGACCAGACAGTGCTGGAAGCCCCTGGAGGAAGGGGCGGTGGTCCCGCCTACAAAACAACGTGGGCTGGACCAATTTCTTCGCCCTGTGGTAAGTGTGGAGCCTTCTTCACCTGATGAGGTGCTGCTCCCCGCTGACATTCGTTTGACTAACCGCTTAGCGGTTTTAAGTCAAGTCGGTGATAGCGAGGAGATGGGAGATACTTGGAAGGGACCTCGTGAGCGACCCCGCAAAAGGCGGATGGAGGAGACGGAAGGGTCTGAGTCATCTCCACTCCCGGGAACATCGCAAGGGGCGGAGTCTCTCCTTTCTCGAACATGTCATATGGCCCCTGATTTTCCTTGGGCTCATGCTTTGGCGGAGCAAACGCTTGTTATCAGCAAAACTCTCAATCATATCTTTGCTCAACTATGTATGTTAACCTGACTTGTTGAAAGGAATATTCATATGGAATCCCCCAGGGCGAGTAAGGCCCCTGCCCCCAAGACACCCAGTCTGCCTTCAATTAGGGAAGCAGGTGCCTTGTGTATGTCGGATCTGGGCAAAGCTGTAAACTCCCAGACTGGCGGAAACATTCAGTTAACAAGTCCAGTTCCAAGAAGGGAAGGAGAGATCGTTAACCTGCAGGGAGCCCAGGAACCGAGCCTGCGATTTGATTATTGCAGGACTGCTATTGATTTCACGGTACTTCCCCTACTGTCGGGTATAGCTCCCCAATGGTCTTCCCCATATTGGGTGGCTCATCACCTCAGGTCCTTACTTCATATACCCTGTCATCCCAGGAATATAAAAGAAGTAAGGATCCTGTGCAGGCAGAGGGATTTTTTTAGAGCGGTAGTCTTGTTTAGGAATAGCGATCTCCCAGACTACATTTGGCAGGCTAGCCACCTCCTGTATAGTAGAGGGATTCGATTTGATAAAATGTATGTAAATAATGGCTACTTCCTCCACCAGTTTATAAAAAGTAAGGATGTCGCCCCTACGTCCCCCCCCCCCCCCCCCCCCCCCCCCCCCCCCCCCCGGTTTGTGTAAGCAGACCTCGGCCCCCTTGTCTCCTTCCCCTCCTGCCCTGACTACTGGAAGCCCTAGGCAAGTAAGTGATCAAGTTCTGGGTGGTGAGGGGCACCCCTGTGGAACAATCCCCTGTACCTCGGTGGAGGGATGTTTAGGCATAACTGTAGCCTTAGGAGATAATGGGTGCCCCATTGCCGCCCACGCAGAGTTGAGTGCCCTAGGGATGGATATGTGTGATCTGGCCGGGGCAGGTGAGGAAACAGATGTTCTACAGAAGGACTTATCTGTTCCGGCCCCTAGGAGGGAACCTCCATTGGAAGTGGCGCGTGAAGGTAATTCACCATGACCCCGCCTCCCCCCAGGGGCTTCCCTGCCAGGAGAAGGATGGGGATTCAGATTGCTGCTTTACAGCTAATCCAGGGATCAGTATGCAGGAGGAGACCAGCATGAACTGGGTTAGATTCTGGAAATTGGCAGACAGGAAGCATGGGAGGATAGCAGAATTGGATGGTCCATCAAGTGGCACTATAAAGGGGGGGAAAGGGGGCCAGTTACCCGGTAATGAGCCTTATTCCCCCACTGAGGATAACGGGGATGGGGGTGGGGGGAGCCAACCACTGGAGGCCATACAGGTTATCTTGCCCCTACAGGGATCTCCGGAGAAGCTCCCTTCAGATATTTTTGGGACTCAGGTAACCCTGGTTAAAGTTGATCAAGGTGTCCAGGAAAATAAGTCTAAGTTAGACTGACTCAGCCCCAAGGTAGGATCTTCCCCATTGAAAGCCCTGTCTTGGAACGTGGCAGGGTGGCATCTAAGGTTACAGGACCCGGAGTGTTCTTCCTTTTGGTGTTATTTTGGTACAGGAAACCTGGCTGTTAGATATGAGGTGTATTGGAGTAGGGCTACCAAGATGTCCCCGCGGGGTAGGCCAAGCGGGGGAGTTGCCTGTATGGTGGATCGCACTAAGGGGCTTAGAATTTCTTCTCTCCCCCTTGACCTCCCAAATGTTTGTGGGTGCTTGATAGAATCCGCTAAATGGTCTCTGTTGGTCATTACTGTGTATATCTATTGGTGAAGTTAAACGGATGGCTCATGGAACATGATGTTATAGTGAGGGAACAGATAGAATTCAGGGGAGAATGCTCCACAAATGATCATTGCTTTGTACTAACCCATTTGGTTCAAAAATATATGGCTGCCTGGAAACCACTTTATGTGGCCTTTATAGATCTCCGCGCTGCTTTCGATTTGATTCCAAGGGACCGTTTATGGCAAAAACTGTATGCCTTGGGTATAGATCGGCGCCTCTTGTTTCTTATCAGGTGTCTGTACCAAAATACCTCCATAAGAGTCCGGTTAAACCAGCAGGGTGCTTTGTCAACCAGAATTAAGACCAAGAGGGGAGTCAAACAGGGATGCGTTCTGGCTCCATAGTTATTTAATGTTTACTTGAATGATGTGGTCCAGGCACTCTCTGTTCCTACTTGGCACCCCCCTCAAATAGCAGGCACCACTCTACTGCTTTATGCAGACGACACGGTTCTCCTTTCCCACTCGCAGGTGGGGTTAAGGCGCTCGCTAGAGATCTTTTGGAACTATTGTAGGGATAACCATCTGGAGGTAAACCACGAGAAAACAAAGGTGGTAGTTTTCTCGTGTAAGAAATCAACTCATAAATGGAGTATGGGGGGAAGAGAGGTCTTGCAGGTAAAGACTTATTAAATACCTTGGCCTCCTGTTCCAGGTAAATGGAGGCTGGGTAATGCAGACGCTGGCCACACTGAACAAAGCCAAACTGTATAGGAAGGCCTTGCTGTCCTTTTTTAGATCTCGGGGTGGCCAGATGGTCTGTCCGGTGGTCAGGATATTTTCTCAGAAATGTGTCCCCTCATTATTATATGGGGCTCACCTTTGGGCCCTGGGGAGAGAGAAATACCTGGAATGGGTTCAAGCTGGGTTTATCCGTGCCCTGCCCGCTGCCCCCTCGGGGACCAGCTCCATGGAGCTTCTTATGGAACGTGGTCTCCAAACAGTCCAGGAGAGGGTCTGGTCTGCGACGCTAAATTATTGGCTCGGATTATTGTTTGGGCTGTCCGCCCCTTTGGCTCTTTCGACAGTTAGAGAAGGGGCTCAAAATGGTTGGCTGATAGCGGTTAACCAAAAGATACACAAACTGGGCTTTTGCCCAGCGCTCCTTGCTTCTTTGGGTTATAAAGTTGCCAAAAGGTTGGTGTTGAAGAGATTGTGCGGCAGGATGCGAGGTCGGCAATTGGGGAGCACGGATCCCAGGCTGCCTACTTGCAATGGGCAAATGACACTATGACCTTATCCCCGTATTTGGATCAAGGGTTTGGCCCTCAGAACAGACGGCTGTTCTTGTTCACAAGGTCAAACCATTTCCCATCGGCCATGGTGGAGGGGCGCTACAAAGGCATCCCGTTAGCACAGAGCGTATGTAAATGCCATCTCCAATGAGTGGAGTCTCTGGCGCACACTCTTTTTGAATGCCCTACCCATGAGGTTGTATGTAGGAGGTATATCTCCCCGGTGATAGTTCCCTTTCCGGGCAGATCTACAATCTTTTATATGAAACTACTGATGGAAGATCGTCATCCCAATGTGACTGCGGGGGTGGTTCAATTTTTGTGACAGGTTCTCTCTCACAACCGCCAATAGGAGTTGGGCCTGGGGGGATACAGACCGGATTATTCCCCCTGGTTTCCAATTACTTTCCAGGTTATTAAATTATGGGATCGGAGTCTTTCTATCTTGTTGGTGTGTTAGGCTATGACCATGTGGAAAGTGTAAATATAACTGTATAACGAAGGAAGTATTTCCCGATTTGCATCCAGCTATTATGTGTATTATTTGTCGAATATTTGTTTATTTTTGGATTATTTTAAATATATTTATTTTGTGCTCTGCAATGACTTTGGTCAAGCAGAAATAAAGCTTACTTACTTACTTACTAATTCCTAACATTTTGTTTTCCCTGCCATGACCGGGTGGCCTTGGACAAGTCGCTCTCTCAGCCTCAGCTCCCTATTTGTAAAATCGGACTAATAATGATCTTCCTTGTGAGGGTGACCTAGATAAGGATTGAAAAGCACTTTGAACACTGAAAGTGTTATATTAATAATAATTTGTGCATCCCATTCAAGGAGCTAGTAAAAACGGAAGTTGATTATGCACTAAAGCCACTGTTGCACCTGCATGGCCCTATTCTGAGACTTCAATATTATTTCGTGATCCCAGAGAAAATGACAAAGGCATGCAAAGCATATTGAATATTTGGCTCATGACCTGTCTGCAGATGGAATGACCCCACTCGAGTCCTGATCCATACTTTGAGAACCTCTGCACTAAAGCTCGTCCTAGGCAGTGTACAGGCAGACTTGTTTATTTACTTATTTATTTTTATTTATATCCCGCCCTATCCCTGAAGGTTTACGGTGGCTCACAAAACACATATAAAATACCAATGTAAAACCCTAACCCCACACAACTAAAAACACCCCATCACCCTCCACCCTGCCAATCTATCCCCGTCCACTGAATGCCTGGCCAAATAAAAAGGTCTTGCACTGCTTCCGGACTAGGGCTCAGGCGAGCCTCCAAGGGCAGGGAGTTCCAAAGCTGCGGGGCAGCCACCGAGAATGTCTCTCTGAGGGCCCGAGTCGTATGAAACTGAGCCAGCGATGGAACCCACAAGAGGGCCCCCTCGGCAGAACTTAAGGGCCGCGAAGGAGCATAAGGAGAAAGGCGATCACATGTCTGTAGACTCGCGTCAAAGCCCTTTTGTTTTAGACAACTTACAAATGGCTTCTTAATAGAGGCTGGATGGGGGAGGCTAAGGGGCAAAATCTTGGGAGAGAGGAAGCGTTCTTCCCCCTTTCCCCTCCCCTGGCAATGGGACTGTTATGCTTCTCCATTCTGCCTCTTGAACTCTCACTTTTAGACAGTCCTTTTGTTTCTCTTTTCACTTAGCGAAAGCTGTGAAAGGCAGCAAGGAAGACGGCGCCTGGGATCGAAGACGTGAACTGTTTAATGCCACTGACTGCACCATTCACAGCTCGGCCCTGTTGGAGGGTTTGCTTTCTACAAGACTGTGGCTTCTGCAGGAGCGACTGTACCCGAAATAGTTAACCACATGCATTACCACAGACTGTCAGGATGATCGAAATGAAAGGGTTATCAGATCAGAACCGCTCTACAAGCCTCTACTTTCACTTTCTCTTCAAGCTACACGTCTCCCTCAAGACTTCAAACGTCTCTTTGAAGCAGCTGGTAGATCTGAATCTAGCGTATGAGGATCCTTCCAAACCTCTCTCTTCTTAAGGTTATGGTACTTCACTTGGAAACATTGGTAATTTCCAGCCTGCTATAACTATACTGTAAAGCTGTTGTGTGTTTTGCTCTTGGTGTCATTGTGGGGTTTTTTTTGGCTGCCCTTTCTCCCTAGCGAGTAGAGGAAGGGTTTCCCTCTCCCCCTTTTTTTGTCCCTGTAATCTCTTGCATTGAGGGGTTTAAGGATTGCTGCATACATGCGATGAACGAGGTAGATGACACCACACTCTCAGGATCGGGTCACTAGGCTTTTATTGCTTAGGGACAGGAACAGAGGATCAAAATCGGTCCCTGCCCAGGAGAACCAGCAATACAGATCTTCCTAGCTAGCTGAGGTGGATTTGAGGCACTGTACAAAGGAAGTGTCTCTTATATAGCGCAGAATTGTTTGAAGCAATGGAAAAGGGGAACAAAGGAGGAGAGTAGGCATGGGAATATCGATATCGGAGCAATCTGATACACCCGATAATCGGGTATATTGGATTAATCAGATAATCACCGGTATTGGCATACCGGTTTTTTTTAACATTGGCCGCTTTACCGTTTTTTTTTTACATCGCGGCCATTGAAATAAATGGCCGCAATGTTAAAAAACCGGTAAAGCGGCCAATGTTAAAAAAACGGTATGCCGATACCAGTAAATCCAACATTGGGAATCCGATACCGATAAATCCGGTATTCTCCCTGGTGTCTCACCCCTAGAGGAGAGGACGAGTCAAGATGTTAATTCAATAATTCCTCCTAAGGCAGATCAGTAAACAAAGGGCGCTCAAGACAGGGAGGAGCAGATCATCACTAGAGTTGATTAGGGAACCATCCTTTCAGGCTCATGCAAGAACACCAGCCCTCTGTCTTTACAAGGCCATGGCTGATTTATCGATATATGGAGCTGTAGACTGCTCTGAACATGTCTGGGCATGTCAGAACATGCCAGCAGTCCCTACACACCATGTTGCTGCTAATGCTTTCATGTGTGTAGTTGCTAGGTGAACTTCTCTTCATGATCTTAAGAACATAAGTGCCATGCTGAGTCAGACCAAGGGTCCATTCAGCTGAGCATCCTGTCTCCAAAAGTGGCAGCTTCAGATACTTCAGGGAAGGGTACATAGAGATAGCCTTGGTGGCCCATGGCAACTGCCCCAGGCCCTGCTATTTTCTGTACTTCTGGGAGGGGGGGGGGACAGCGGCCCCTGTTTTCACCAGAACAGGGCCCTAAACACAACCACCTCTAGAGCACCACAAAAGGTGCCTCCAAGGGGACCGGGCCCCCGCATTTGATCTTCATCCTGGCCCCTGAAAATTCCAAGGCCAACCCTGAGTGGACAACAGGTCATAACAGAGCGCAGTGACCCGAGGGAGGAGCCCCCGGCAGTCCGGTCTCATCCCCTCACTAATTCAACTAATAGCCATTTGTAGACCTATCCTCTAAGAACTTATCCAGTCAGTTTTGAACCCAGTTATGTTAAGTTATATTATTTATTTACATTTTTACCCCGCCCTTCTCCAAAGGCTCAAGGCAGCTTACAATATCAAAGATATAAACAATAAAATACATTAACATCCCTTAAAACCTTATCATCTCACTCACTCCAACCTTTATCCCCAGCTGCCACCCACCAATCCTCTTCCCCAATCCCCTCTTCCCTATTCCACCCAACCCTTATCCCTGCCTGCCAAATGCCCGGCCAGACAAAAAGGTCTTGCATCTCCTCCAGAAGATGAACAGACTCGGGCTTAGGCGGGTCTCCGAGGGGAGGGAGTTCCGTAATTGTGGGGCAGCCACCGAGAACGCTCCCCCCCCTGCGCACCCTCCGTGGTCATGCTGGTACATACGGGAAAAGGTGGTCTTTCAGATACCTGGGGCCTGGAAAGCTATTGGCAGACGTGCAGACTCTGGACCACTAGTGTAATGTGCTTCGGGAGACATGTCCCTGACAGAAGGGGGCCACTGAAGTCTGCGCCAACTGCAGCTTCCAAACACTCGTCAAGGGCAGCCCTACGTAGAGCGCATTGCAGTAGTCTAGCCTTGAGGTTATGAAGGCATGGATGACAGTGGCCAGATCTGAGTCTGAAAGAAAAGGTCGCAGTGGGAGTAGGTAACAAGCACTCCTGGCCACTGTTTCAACCTGACAATCCAGGTGCAAAAGTGGATCCAACAGAACCCCAAAGCTGCAAACTTGAGTGACCAAGGGAGGCTGGACCCCATCAATAACAGGGGTTCCCACATCCCCCAAGCCACAAGATCAGCCAGCCATCACCACCGCTGTCTTGTCTGGATTCACCTTCAATCGGTGTGCCCACATCCAGTCCTCAATGCCAGAGAGGCACCGACAGAGACTGCTGGACTTGAGTCAGATGAAAAGGCATCGACATATTGATGGCACCTCACACCAAATCTCAGAATGATCTTGCCCAGGGGCCTCAAATACACATTGAACAGGAGTGGGGACAAGATGGAGCCCTGCAGGACCCCACAAGGGAGTTCCTAAGGGGACGATGAGCGCATTCTGGATTCTCCCAGCCATGAATTGTCGAACCACTCAAGAGTGGTTCTGCCCACCTCAGCCAGGTACCGCAGCCGTGTCAACAATACCCCATGGTCAACGGTATCAAAGGCCGCTGAAAGCTCTAATTTCCCCGGTCGGTTTCCAAGCGGAGATCATCAACCAGGGCCACAAGCGTACGCCCTGGAAGAAAACCTGACTGACGTGGGGCTAGGAAACCGATAGCATTGCGATGCGCTCGGAGCTGCAGAGCAACCACCTGTTCAATAACCTTCCCTGAAGCTGGCAGGCCTTCACAACATCATAAGTAGTACCATACTGAGTCAGACCAATGGTCCACCAAGCCCAGCACCTGTCTCTGACATCGACCCATCTCGGTCGCTTGAAGAAGTACCCAACAATGGGGCAATCTGTTCCCTGTTGACAATGCCCAGCCCCCAGCCGACAGTAGGAGGTTACATTGCCCAGACCTACCTGACTAATAACTAGTGCCAATGGACCTATTCTCAAGAAACTTGTCCAATCCTGTTTTAAACCCAGCTATATTACTGGCCTTGATCACATATTTGGGCAACAAATTCCACAAGTTACTGTTGCGTTAGAGGACTGGATTCTGTGCAAAGAGAAAAGCAAAACTGTTTTTCTCTTAACAGAGATGATGAGTAGAGAAATTTGACAGAGGTGTTTATGATCTGAGGTAGGTGTACCACAGCGCGTCAGAAGCCATTGCAGCCTTAACTCAGAATTTCCTTTCTCTTGCGGCTTTAACTCATCAAACCTTGATATGGTTTTGATAATCTTAGAACTGAAAGATGCTGAACAGGGCGACCGCCCCCCTCCCGAAGTACAAGAGAGACATAAAAGGAATGAGTAGGATGGATGGCAGCCCTGGAAATTTGTGCAGAAATTGCTGAAAGAATAAATAGAGCAGAGAGACTCCTGAGTAGTTCAAACGTGAAGAAAACATTTCCCCGAGAGACAGGAAGCTGCTACACGCGGAGATCCTGGCAAAACCACCTGGCAATGTCATCCCACCAAGAGAGGTACGATGCGGCTTTGGAAACTCAACTCTGTTTCCTGCAAGCGATCCTGGCATCTGCATCCATGGAGCTGGGCAGAAATGGAGATTCATTTACTGCAGCTTGGAAAAACTTTTCAAATATGTTGGAGTTAACAGGGAAGAATGAGTGCCTTGGGGGGGGGGGGGGAGAATTGGTTTTGCTACTTTCATTTGTTATTTATTTTATGCTATTAAGGGGCTACTATTTGACCTCAGTTCACCCTCATAATAACCTTGTGAGGTAGGTCATTATTAATCCCATTTTACACCCAGGGAACTGAGGCTGAGAGAGTGTCTTGCCCAGCGCCACCCAATGAGTTCATGACTCAAACAGGGTTATGCTATATGGCCTCTAACTGGCATGTGTGGCTTATGTAATAAGGCCAGTCAAACTCCTAGGATGGGGGAAATAAAGAGGGGGTGTTATTGAGTGAGCTCTGGCCTACAGGCTGGAATTGCAGGTTGATTATTAGACTGTGCTGCAAGTATGTTTGGGGGGTTTATATATTGAAGTGTCTGGGGTTTTTATACATTGAAGGTGGTGGGACTATATTCCATCAAGTGATTAAAAAACATGGGTAAAGAAACAAAGACCAGATTCACACCTGCCCGTCTGTGCAGATTTTGGCTCCGGCCGAGAACCTGGAAGTCCAAACATGCGTGAGGAAGTTTGTCTGGTGCAAAAACCCAGCACGTGCGGCTTTACCGGCGATCACCCGGGAGAGTGTAGAGCAGGGATAAACAGTTCTGCACTCTCCCGGGTGACGGCTGGCAAAGCCGGGCAGTGAGGAGGGGGCTTTCGCACCGAACAAACCCCGCACGTGTTTCGGCTTCTGGATTTTCTCCCAGAGCCAAAATCTGCGTGGACTGGCAGGTGTGAATGTGCCCAAAGTCTGGCTGTCGTGGAGCTTGACTGCGATGGATCTAGTCCCACTCCCTGCAAACACAAATGGAGGGAGTCCTTGCAGAGGAGCTAGCACTTTGGGGCACCTGGCATTTGGGAAGCTGGACTGATCTTTGGAGCATGGGGGGGAGCAGCTGAGACCAAGCGTTAAGCTACACGAGCAGAGAGGGCCCTAGCCCCGCATGACCCCCTAGTGGGCAATTGCTGCCGCCGCACTGCGGGGCCAGAGTGGGGAGCCAGCCAGATGGTTGTGGGGAAGCTGGAAGCCCGGCCCTGCCTCCCTTCCCCGGCTGGACCAAAATCCTGCCCCTGGTTGTGACGTAGCCATACGTGACGGGCGGCAGCGGTCATCGCTCACAGCTCTGCCGTGGAGCTCAGCAGGTAGAACGGCCAGCCACGCAGCTTGCCCTGCTCTGGGCAGCCTTACCCTAGTTGGGGCAAGGCATCCTTGGAAGTTTTCCAAGGATGCATCATGCAGCTGTTTGCTCAGCTATGGAGTGGGGGAACATCTGGCTGCCACTGCATTGCGTGGCCTGGTTCCCCAGGGCGGGGTAAGGCTACCCAAGGCATGGCAGCCTCCCCTCCCGGTCTCATCTGGCTGTGCTCCAAATGTTTGTCTTGGTAAATGTAGTCTAGAGAGAGGGTTGTTGCCCTGTTGGTCCCAAATGTAAGAGATGGAGATGTAAATAGATGTCTTCATCTCTTGGAAAATGTAGCTCACACTAGGAGCTTACATTCACCTCCACCTACCTGAGCAATAAAATCTGTTTCCCTTTTCTGTAATGACACCTCAGTGCCATAGTGACCAGAACTGTCTGCAAATAGACTTTAGAAATAACACTTTCTATCTAGCTAGGGTAGCTTATTGGCTAAGTGTTTGGACTTGGACCTTTAGAGACTAGAGTTCAACTTCTGTTTTAGTCATGAACTCATTCAGTGACCTTGGGCAAGTTGGTCTCTCTCTGCCTCAGTTCCCCATCTGTAAAATGGGATTAATAATTACCTATCTCACAAGGATGTTGTGACGGTGAACTAGAGAATGATTGTAAAGCACTTTGAACATTGAAAATACTATAGAAATTATAACAGTAAATTAAAGGCAGCTGACAAACTGAGTTTTAAATCCTCCCTCTTTGTTATTCTGGATTTGACGCACACATTCCAATATTATAAGACGAGAGACAGCTTGATCAAATGAACCAGTTGTTAGGAGTAGGAGCTTGAGCTTCTCTTTCCAGCTCTCTTGCTGATTTCTGTGTTAATTGAAATATGTGAGTAATCTTTCTTTCCATATGTGACTTGTGGGGCAGCACGTAACCCGCCAATTTTCAGAAGCCCTATAGACCCTTATAGAACCCCTGCCCAGCCCCGACTCCTGTGCTCCCCCTCAAGCCTTGCTTGTTAACAACATCCATTGTCTCTGATGCTGTAGGTAGGTGTCTTGCCTTGGAGCAGAGGGTCAGACAAGATGAATGGAAGAAGGGTGGGTAGTAGTACGGGAGAAATAACTAGATGGAAACATCAGTTTAAGTTAATCTTAGATAATGTATGTCACAGACATCAGCACTAAACACAACTGCCAGGCATGCCTCAGTTTTTCCACAATTCTAAGAAAAGTTTCTGATAAAACAGATGTGTCATCATCAACTTTCCCACTACATCCCAGGGCGGGCCCAGTAATCTAGAGATGGCCTGACTCATCGTCTAACCAACACCATTTATGTATCTCCATCTGAAGATCTCTTGCCAACGACTGTTGGACGCACCATTTAGAAGTCCGATCAGTGTCACTGCGTTTCATTTTGCTGTCCACATTTCCCTTTTTATAAAGAGACGCTCTCTCTTTCTCTCTCTCCCCATCTATATTAACCTGCCTGCATTTCATTTACGAATAATATGAAAGCAGCAGCCAGGTCTGGCAGTTTCTTTGCACATAATGCAATCTTCCCACAAGACCACAACTGTTGTGGAACAATTTCCGCAACCTCTCGATAGAATGATTCTTAACTATCAATGATGCCGCGAGTTTATCTGAGGATCTTTTCCATTGCCGGACCAAGCTTGTCAGCGAGTCTTGACTCTTGAGACGAGGATGCTAGGATAAGGTAGCCTAGTGCCTAAAGTGCTGAATTTGGACCTACAAGACTAGAGATTAAACCCTGTTTTAGCCATGAACTCAGTGGATGGTCTTGGGCAAGTCCCTCTCAGCCTCAGTTCCAGATCTGTACAATGAAAACAACAATGACCTCGCAGGAGGTGGGGTGGGGGTGCTCATTACTAAATACTAAACTGATATTACTAATGCAGTATTATTTTTTATAGTGTCAGCAATATGCTTGGCACAGAACAGTCATTAATTAGAGACAGGTCATGGCCCCACGGAGTTTACAATCTATGATGGGCATGAAAGAGGGGAACATAGGGATTGGCAGGGATACATTCATGAAACTGAGAAGTTGCAGGGGCACATGCTTAGCTTAATTCCAGGGGTGAAGGGGACCCTGAATGATATATAAGGAGTTGCCTAACTCAGTCAAATCAATGGTCCATCTTAGCCCAGTATTGTCACATTCTGACATGGCAGTAGGGTTTCAAATCCAGCTCTCCGGCAGAGGCCTCACCCAGGCGTGCTACCTGAGACCCTCCAGGATCCCCAGCAGAGGCCTCACCCAGGCGTGCTACTGAAACCCTCCAGGATCCCCAGCAGAGGCCTCACCCAGGCACGCTACCTGAGACCCTCCAGGATCCCCGGCAGAGGCCTCACCCAGACGTGCTACTGAAACCCTCCAGGATCCCCAGCAGAGGCCTCACCCAGGCACGCTACTGAAACCCTCCAGGATCCCCAGCAGAGGCCTCACCCAGGCACGCTACCTGAGACCCTCCAGGATCCCCGGCAGAGGCCTCACCCAGGCGTGCTACCTGAGACCCTCCAGGATCCCCGGCAGAGGCCTCACCCAGGCGTGCTACCTGAGACCCTCCAGGATTCCCAGCAGAGGCCTCACCCAGACGTGATACCAGGGACTGAACTTGGAACCTTATATATGCAAAGCATGCGTTCTACCACCTGAGTCACAGCCCTCCTCTTAAAAAAACCCATCAGGGAGCAGTCTGTGGGAGTGAGGAGCTAGGAAAAGCCTGACAGAAGAGGTAGGTTTTTAGGAGGGCTTGATAGCAGTCAGGTAGGGAGCAGAGTGTATATGTTCAGCGGCAGCAAGTGAGAAGGGGCAGAGATGGTTGAGGGAGCAGGTGTCTCTGGGGCAGATAAGGATGGTGGCAGAGGATTTGTATCTTTCCTTGAGCAGGTGACTACACCTGCAAGCTGATGGAGATGATATTATTCCTGATGTTTCTTGCAAAAAGGGAGGTGGGTAATAAAACTTGTTGGGCTAGATCAGAGCCCTTTGATCTGCCCACTTTTCCAGCCATTGAACAGAGGAGTCATCTGCTCCCCGGATGGAAGGTGTCACTTCTCCACTTCGGAGTGACTCCAGTTGCTGGTTTGTGAACAGAAATGCTGTTTCTCTCACTTAGCTAGAAATACAAAGCTCCTGAATGTAACAACTCCTTGCTTTAACAAAAGTTTCTGCCAGCAGACAGGAACCTTGGCTTTAAACAAAATAAATCTTTCAGACAGCAGCAACGGTGTCTTACCTGGTTTGGCGGCGTTCCCCTGAATGGATCGGAATACTCCCCACATCAAAAAGAAGATGAGCTCCATGCGAACCAACTCAGGTCTTTCCGACACCCGGTTGATTCTGAAGAGGTGGCGTTGGCACTGGTTGGTGACTCAGTGAGCTGCCGAATATATCATGACAACTCAGGGAAAAAACATTTTTTGGTTAAGCAAGGCCAGGAGATTTCGGTTTGGTCAGTGAGTCATCCTCGAACTGTTTGAGAGACGAATTTTTTCTTCAGGTATTAGTAACTTTTCATCCAGGAAATCAAGCTCTTTGTGAAGCATTAGCTTGAGCGCTTAGGAAGTGGTTTGAGATGATTCACTCTGTGGCAGTTATTGGCACAATTGTTTCATTTCATCTGGGGGTCAGTTTGTGGAGTAAAGGCGTTTAGCACCCAGGTTGGGCAAGTCCTCCTCCCCAAAATGGATCATTTCCAAACCCTTAGATTTGTTTGTGGAAGGGAGAATAAAACTTCATTCAGTAGAACAGCAGCTGAATGGTTCTTGTTTTCCTAGTTTATCATCATCAAGGTCTCCCTGTATGAATCCAGTGTAGCCTACACACAGAAGTTCTGGGAGAAGTTCTATGCAGAAGTACAAAGAGCCAGATGTTTAAGATCTGGATGAGTGATTTAGACACACAGAAAGTTTCATTTTTATTTTCATTTCACTTTTTATTTGTATCCCGCTCTCTCTTGCCAAGGCAACTCGAGGCGGCGCACAAAAAAATAATAATGAAAAAAGCATAACATAGTAAACAGAAAACTGCTGGGTTAAATCCCACACAGGGGATCCAAAATAAATTACTAACAACAAAATTCATAATTATACATAATCCAATCCATACCATCAATTAATAAACAATATATCATTAATACATTCCATACTCCCTCCCTTCTGCCACCAGGGAGAAAGATTCTCTCCATCCCGTCCCGTTCCTTCCTGCTCTCACCAGGAAGTGGGTGCACCTACCTCAACATAAAGAATAAAATATACAATATTAATAATAATAATTATTATTATTAACAAACATTTATATAGCGCCAGCAGTGTACATGGCACTTTACAAAGTAATAAAATAGACACGGTCCCTGCCCCTAGGGCTTACAATCTGAG
>QEPC01010124.1:26250-42134 GCA_003113815.1 Sphenodon punctatus | reverse complement strand
TACCTAAGATAGTATAAGTAAGACAGTTGTGAGAATGTGGCCCTTTTTACACGGGCCTCTCCCACCCATGAACACGCAGATTTCTGTGTGTTCATGGGTGGGGGAGCCCCGTGTGAACGATGCGGTGCACGCATTCATGGTGAGTGGGGGTGTACGCGCGCCTGACTAACACGTATCCCCACGCACCCCCCCACACGTTCCCACGCACGGAGCAACCGGGGGAAACAGCGGTTACTCCGTGGGTGTGGATGAGTGGGAGGTGAGTGGGGATGCATGTGCAGCCATGTGCATGCCCCGTCCATGCACTGGCACACCCATGGATCCCCCACCCGGCAGAGCCATGTAAAAATAGCATGTGAGGAAGGTTACTACTACCTTGTAAACAAGGTTCTTTGAGATGACTCTAAACATTCTCGCAACACCCACCCTTCCAGCCCGCATGGAATTTTTTCTTATATTTCTAGAAAGGGTTGAAAGGAACTGTCATTCTGAGGGGGAGAGTCAGTGCTTTTTATACTAGAGGAGCTCGAGACCATCATGCAGTCTATTATTTGGACAGGATGAGCGTGCACAACCCAGTTGTGAGAATGTTGGGAGCCATCTCCAAGAACCTTCTTTACAAGGTAACAACCTTCTGATCAGCACATGGGCAGGAGTTGTTTGTAAACAAACAGCCTTATCTCCCAGCCCGATCCCCTGTGTCCGGTTGCTGCAGGAGAGCTACTAGGAGGGAGAGGAAGGTGAGGGATGGGGACAGGAGCCACGGAGGGGAGGCAGAACAACTTATTGGGGGAGAAGCTGGCTGCAGCCTGCCGCCCAGCCATGCAACTGCGGGGCCCCAGCAAGCTGTGCTCACTCTGTGTGTGTGTGTGTGTGTCACAGTGCACAAGTCAGGGGGAGACTACAATAGTCAGTGTTTACAGAGTTCTGCTTCCCTGGCTCTCCGACAGGGGAGAGGAGCTCAAGTGCGCATGTGCAAGGATGCAGAACTAATTTTTTGATCATTAATATCTTGGTTTTGGCTGCACCAATCAGAATCATATTTCAGAAGCTGTTGTTATTGATCTCATGTGCCATTCCTGTGAAGTTTTGGGACTCAACTCTTCCAGGGGGAGGAGATATTAATGAATCAAAATCGTGAGGACACTGCATTTTGACCACAACCAATTAACGTTAAAACAGTCATACCATTTTATTTTCCTGATGGATCGTCTTCAAACTTTGTGCGTATGATGGTCCTCCCAACTTATAGCCATGGATATATTTTCAGTAATGTAGCTCAAGCGGTTTCCTCAAAATCGGGGGTTCAGTAGTCCCCTGTTTATAATGGAGAATGGTTGTACATTTAAGTTTCAGACAGCGACATCTTTCCCTGACTATTAATGGTGGAGCAGGCACACAGCTGTAGTTCTAAGCAGTATTGTGCGCCTTTTAACTCTCATTCATAGAAAAACGCTATAGACTCTTATCTCCAATCTTTGCTACATGATATACATTATAGATACATATTTTAAAAAGCAACTGCATCTGTTTTTGCTCCAGGAAGCTCTCAAGAGGAGCGAAGAAAGTCCCTTTCTAAAATAACAAGAAGTTCATTAGCACTGCTTGTTCTTTTTTAAGGTCACCATTATAGATATTTTGATAACACAGCCTTTTATGCGCATGTGGTCTGGCATACTGACATGGTAGATAAGAGGAGAGGGGGTTTGTGTGGCTGCTGCCAGTAGAAGGGTAATTCTTTTGACTTTCTATGGTCTTAGGAGCAAAAGAATGGATGTGGCTGATTTGGGGCCGATATAGGTCAAGGCCCAACATCTTTTGCAAAGACTATGGGTTTTTTCAATCAAGATGCTACCCCGCATGGCCATCCAGGAGCCACGGATCTGGCTGCCTGTCTGAAGGTGGAGCTGCTCGGTTTGTGCTCCCATGAACCCCAGAGTGGTTCCAGAGTGTTCTGTGAGAGGCCAGCCAAATGTACAGCCTTCGTGGCCATGATGCAGCCTCCGTGGGCAGGGTAGCCACGCCGGGAGCTGCCCATTTGAATGGCTCCTCATGCAGTCCACCTGGGTGGGTGCTCGTTTGAAAACACTCCTTGAACGGCATTAAGGGAAAAGCTAGAAGAGCCAATGAGACACCTGCCTACCCGAGGGACCATCTCACACCCGGGCGGCTCCTGTGGCCATCAATGGCATGCTCCTGGAAGTCCCGCGTTATCGGTGGGTTCAGACGTACCAGTGGGCGTTCTCAGCGGCCGCTCCGTCGCTGCGGAACACACTCCTGGCGGCTCTCCTTGCCTTCCGCCAGCAGTGTAAAATGTGGCTCTTCCACCAGGTGTTTGGTGAGGGATGGTGCGGAGTGGGATAGGGGGGTCATTTGGGTGGGAATCTTCATTTGCATGCTTCTGGGGTTGATGGCTGTATTGTTTTATCTGTTTATGAATTGTCTTAATGGTTGGTTTTATTGTTTGATATTTTGCTGGATTGTTATTAGCCGCCCTGAGTTGCCATTGGCAAGAGGGGCGGGATAGAAGTATAAGACATAAATAATATAAATAAATATACGTGCAACTGGCATGTGGCTACACATTCCGGGGAGTGGGGGGCACCCCCAGCCGGGTCAGGTTGGGAACTGAACAAACGCTCCCGTAGATTGACCCAGCCAGGGAGGGGTGTGTGTGTCTGACTCTGGAAGTGTCATGAGGGCAGCTGGTCCCGCCCCCAAGCTGTGGACGGCACCCTGTCCCCACCATAAGGGGAAGCCAAGCCATGGCTGCCAATAATGGGAAGCTATAAACACCCCCCCTCCTGGGGCCGGGATGGCGGTGTGAACAAATGCGTTTACCTGCTATGGCCCGCATGGGTGGCCCCTGGGCCCGGATTGTGGATCTGGTTTCTTCCGGGCCCACGATTCCAGGGCAGCCGCCTACCCGGTCGAGGGCTGTTCAACCTTCTTCTGCCCCAAAATGTTCACATGGCCAAGAGCCACAAGGCATGCACGTGTGCCCTGTGAAGCATCTTTTACGCTGAGCTTTGTGATTGGCTGGTAGAGTCGGGCCGTGCTGCTGCAATTTTGACGAGCTGCCGTGATTCAGCTGCTGAGCAGGGCTGGACTTAGCATGGGGTGCCTTGGACAATCGCCTTGGGTCCTGCTATTTTCTCTACTTCCCTACAGCGGCCCCCTTTTTTTACCAGGGCAGGGTGCAGAGCTTCTGCTCCCTCTGAATGGTGTTACAAACACAATCACCTCCAGGGCTACGTGGAATGTGGAACCACATGGGAATGGGCGGAGCCACCAAAGGTCCCACATTTTCTCTTCACCCTGGGCCCCGTAAATTCTAAGGCCGGCCCTGCTGCCGAGACTTGGGTAAAGCGAATTAAGGCACAGGTCCAATTTAGGCAGCTCAGGGCCGATCATCCAGGGCCAAAAGCTACTCTTGAATTTCCCGAGAGCTGCATGTGGCTCCTGAGTCTCAGTTCGCCCACCCCTGGGCTGTCAGATGAGCAGTCCTTCTGAGTCTCAAAATGGGGTCACGCTAGCAAAAGAAGGATGGGAACCCTTTCCATAATCGTTTTTCTAGCTGAGTTCACAGACAATGTGCTGTAGTTGTTAAGAGTGCAGTGCCCGGACCAAAAGATAGGGGGAGGCCCCTGGTTCAAGTCTCACCTCAGCCATGAACTCACTAGGTAACCTTGGGCCTGGCACAGATCTGTCAGCCTAACCTACCTTGCAGGGCTGTTGTGAGGGTTGAGAGATTTATTTATTTAATAATTTCTACCCTGCCCCATCCAGCCTCACGGCAGCTTACATAATTTAAAACAGATAAAAATATACAAAAAGGAGGGGTTACAAAGACAATAAATACAATAAAACTTACAGGCCCGGCGAAAGGCCAACAAGCTGGAATCCAGGTGAGCTTCCTCTGGGAGGGAGTTCCACAGCCGTGGTGCAACCGAGAACTCCCTCTCCATCGTTTACCCAGGGGACCTCCAAGAAGGCGCCCCCAGTGGATCGCAGAGGTTGTTCCTTGGCCTGGGGAGTGAGGGGGTCCCTCAGGTCGGAGTTGAGTTAATTAGTTAGTTGCCAATGTTACAGTTAATAAGTTAAAGAATTTTAAGCCCCCTCAAATTTCCTTAAGCATGAGCCTAAGGGAGAGGGTGGGATTAAAAAATCTGAATAAATAAATTCTAAAGATGGTTTTGTGGAATATATAGTGCACTGAACAGAACACACCACAATGCTGTGATGAGCATAAGTAGATCCTGTCTTGTTTTAACTCATCTCCTTCCCTTACACATTCATATTGCAACTTTCAACCAAGCCACAAGTGCTTTCGAGAGTCTCTTCTATTTCTTTTGGGGTCACTTCCCCCATGACTGAAAGGCAGCGAATGGCCAGGTAAATTGCAATGTGCCTCGACCAGGAGCCAACAGCTGACAAATTAGCCAATTGAAACGGCTGTAGGGATTTACCTAGACAGCTAAACTGGATTACATAACACTGGGGTGGGGAAACTTTATCCTCTCTGGGGCCGTGCTGAAAATTAGTACAGGCTCTGAGCGATGCACAGAATTTGGGGTGGGAGTGATTAAGAGGAGGGTCCAGCTCATGGATCTGTCCCCATACGGTGCGTTCATGCCCTCATCTCTGCTTCCTTCCCCTGCACTCAAGTTTTTAGTGCTTGCGGGGGTAGAAACTGGATCCACGGGTCAGATCCAGGAACTGGAAAGAGGCCATATGAAAACTAGCCATGAGTCGCACTTGGCCTCCCGGTTTGAAGCTCCCCACCCCTGACCTAACAGATACATACAGTAAGCTGGGGATGGGGGACCAGAAGTGAATAGTACGTGAGATCTTCTAGCTACTGGATCCATGGGACACAGGATGGCCAGATATGTAAATTTTAGAGGACGGTTATGACGAATACAGGTTGCAGGGCAGCACTGGCTCCAATACAGCTCTGAAGCCTGTATTTCTCATGAGTCCTCTAAAATGTGCATATCTGACCATCCTAATGGGACGTTGGGGGCCCCAGGCCAAATGGTGGCATGATCTCTCTCCTGGATCACCAGGGGCCTTTTGGGGGCCAGCACTCCCCAAGCATGAAACTCTGTGGGTCTGTATTTCAGCAATGCTCCTCGCATTCAAGTTGTCATTTCAAGTTTGGAACCCACTGTGAGCCCCCACTCCCCCCACAACTCGATGGGGCCCTGTGTGTGATCACACAATCTTCCTGGATCCAGCTCCAGTCATGGGGAGTAGAGGGGCTGGATGATTAGGGGGGGTCAGATATGCACATTTTAGAAGACACTTACGAAAAATACAGGTTGCCAGGATGCATTGGAGCATTTTATTTTTTAGTAAGTGTCCTCTAAAATCTGCGTATCTGGCCACCCTAGGCTGGATGTTAAAGTCAGCGGGCAATCTTCCAGTCATTATTGAAGTCAATGGCTCAGCTCACACTGGCTTTAATGGCAGAGATTGTGCCCCTGATGGGAATGAATATACCTAAGTGGAGGTTAGTTCCTCCAAGCAACCTCCCCACTGTTAACATACTGTCTGGGGTAATAACTCCCTAACTTGGAATACGCAGACTTTTAGTACCATAGGATTACTTGCTACAACCTCCCCCTCCCCCCAGCAGTAGAAGACATCATACATTGTGGGTTTTTTCACACATTTCCCCCATGGAGGAACCCCCAACACAGAGTTATGCCTGCCGGGTAATTGTGAACACAATGCTTTAGGATTCATTCGCCCAACACTCTTCCCCCCTTGTAGACAACCCTGGTTTCTTAATCTTGTGTTTGCCAACTTTGCCTTGTCCCATAGAAATGCATCCACATGGCTGCTGATTCCCCTGCATTTTAATGACCCCACCTCTTGCAACTGGTGTGGAGGGGCCTAGTGAGAATAGGGCAGACTGTGCCACTGCACAGGGCCTCATGCATTTGGGGGGCGGGGAAGAGACATTGCAGATTCCCCAAATAGGATATCTGCCCCCAGTAAGGGGGGGGGGGGCACCTATGCAAATCTTTAAGGAATACTTATGAAAAATACGTAGTGTTCCTTAAACATTTGCATAGGTGGCACCCGTAGCCTCCAGTAGCCTAGTGGTCTGTTTTGTTTTATTATGAGACCTTGAATCCCTATCATTACCAACCAAGCAGTGCCCTTCACCTGAAGCATGCCTTCCACGGAACTGTTTGTTCTTGATTACCGCCCACCCGCAACCCAGCAAAGTCTGTTGATTTGGGGTGCTCAGATGGAACTGGTGTTCTTTTTAAAGCATAGTCTTTTTATGCTTATGAAGGCCTTGCCAAATGGCCACACAGAAGTTGGGGTGAGGTGTGCTTAAGGGGTGTACTCAGAGACAGGAAAGACCAGGTCCTGTCCCTTTATCCTTGGGTGCACGCCCTCCTTTCTGCTCGAGGGTGGCCATACCTCGCCTTTAAAAGAGGATGCTTATGAAAAATACATGTTGCAGGGCAGCACTGGAACCAATGCAGCCCTGCAACATGCATTTTTCATAAGTGCCCTCTTTTAAAAGGGAGGTATGGCCACCCTACTCTGCTCCCTTGTTCCATCTTTCAGTTCTCAAGGGTAGGAACTGAGAACTGGGTCTGCTCTCATGGGGACCAGATCCAGGAAACTGGAAAGGAGCCAAATAGAAACTAGTCACTGAGCCACGTCTGGTCCCCAGAGCAAAGAAGAAAGGAAGGGGTTAATTAAGGGCTCCTCTCAAACCCCTGCTAGAGACTTTGGTAAACCCTGTAGCACCTTCCCCTGCAAAGAAGTCTTGGAAACCCTGTAACAGCAGGGACTAGACCATCCTGAGGAGAGGAGGGGGGGGGGAATTTTCAGCTTTTCCTAAATACAGAGAAAACCAACCCCACTAAAGATTTGGTAAAGGCATCAAATGATGCAAATGCATCTCGCTCTAGAGGTGATGCAGAGTCAGGGATTTGAGGGTCGTGTGTTTCTTAAGGAAAAATTGAATGGAGATCCCTCTTTCCTCCCCTATCCTTGCACGGATTGGATTGACCCTCAGTGCCTTGGCAGCCTGCGTTGCAGATCGTGCCACATGGGCTGGGGATTGCAATGGGGAGGGAGGGCTGTGTGCGATTTCCTAGTGAGACTGGCCTCTTCCACCTAGCGAGGGTTTCCAGGCTGCTGATAAGGGAGATTTCCTGCCCATCGCAGGCTCAGGGGAGTGGATGCAAACAGGATTAAGGGGAGATCTTTAATTGGAGGCATAAATGTGCTAGGCTCCTGGGCTTCCTAGACCTGAGATCTCAGTGGGGTGATTCTTCAGCTCTCCCTTCAAGAGATATTTTTTGCATGGGAGCAAGAATTCTTGGCTCCTTTTTGCAAAGAGCAAGCCATTGCCCTCATTGCTGGAGAGAAATCAATTTTCTCTGCTGGGCTATTAATGCCTCAAAGAGGGGAAATGGGGAGAGAACGTGAGGGCTAGTGTTGCTTCCTGAAGCCTGCTTGCTTGGGGGGCAGCTACCATGGGAATTTTAGGCAGCATTAGCAAGGGCAGAAATCCTGTGTAATAGCTGCATCTTAATTTCAACAATTCTAGATCCTCTTATATGCTAACTAATGGGGCTTTTAAAAATATATATACACCATTTTTTTCTTTTGCTGTGTCTTGTTTTAACTTGCATGGAGCTTGCTCATGACTTTTTTCTGAATGAACCAGAGAGGGAGCACCTCACAGCTCATAGAGTTGTCCTATAGCTTAATAATGCTAAATATGTACCCATATCCGTTTTCTTAAAAATAGCAAGGGGAGAGAGCTCTTTTTGAGGCACGTAACAGCACTACATCAGCTATAGTATGCATTGCAAATGCTGCCTGTTATAGTCAGGCTATCTAGTTTAACAATCTTTGTGTTAACCAGCATATAAACTAGCCAAATGATAGTAAACTGCTGCTGGCTTTCAGTATTTAAAAGAGCTGACCAGAGACTTGGGGTTTTTTGGGGGGGAGAGGCCCCCCTGAATACAATAAAAAAGGCTCAAATATCCAGATAAGTGTTCTCTTTTGGTGCTTCTCATGGGTGCGTATTTGGTGGGACTGCTTTTCCATGACAAGAACATTCTATGCTTTGTTACACTCTTGCTCCGCAGGAGGAGAGGTCACCTTTTTCCCAGTAGCTTGCTGCATGCAGTCTGGCTCGTAATAATAAAAGGAATTAATTATAATAATTTATCTTAAGGCCATTTGCTGTAGCATTAAATAGACATAAACAACCACGATGCACTGTTCCACGTAACAAGAAGTGCCAAAGTTTTACCAGTTCTAATACAAAACCTGGCCACTAAACAATATGAAATACAGTAGAAGCTCCAAATATACAGTACGATACTGAGAAAAAACAGGAAAGAAGTCCTGATGTATAGGTACGTGGACCCTTGGGAAGGGAAAAAGCCCCAACAAAACCTGTGAAGGAAAGAATTCTCCAGTCCCAACGTTTCGCTATAAAATATAGCTTCTTCAGGGGTCCTTTCTGATTTACAGGAACAAGTCCTTTTAGAATCACAGCAAAGTATTCTTTTGCACGTGCCCAAGTTGGGCTGCGTAGAATCAGACTGCACTTTCAAAATTTTATTCTGTAACAAAGTGTAGCGAATGTATTCTTATATAGGATGCCTTATACATAAAATACATACAAACAAAATCTATAGTATCAATAATCAACAGCCAAACTAGCTATAATAAGGATCACAGAACTGAAAAGTTCGCATGAGATTTTATAAAGGGAACCATAGAATCAATTATAGAATTGACTAATACAGAATATCTCAAAAGGCAAGCCCATTAGAGAACAAGGCATCTTAAATCAACAAGTACCAACCCCCCCCAAGGAGAAGTCACATAATTTGATTTCCGCCATTAATGGTTACAGCTAATGCGGCTGAAAATCTTCAATGTTATGCAAAAAAGTACTATGGCAGATAGTAATCACTGCTAATAGTACATGAAACGGACCAAGAACTCACCAGTATTGATGCCCAGAGGAGTGAACCGGAGTTTTCCTTCTATGACTGAAGGAATATTCTTTTTTTTATCAGAACACAAAAAGTTATATATTTAATTCTAAGGATCTGTATAAGCAATGAATCAGAATATCAGCTCCCAGCTTCATAAACCCCAGAAAAATGGAGGCACCAACCAACCTGACTGGTATATGGGCAGTAACAGTTTTGAATATGTCTTGCTCCCCAAATTAACTAGGGCAATATTGTGAATCAAGGCATCTGAGTGAGTTTGCAGACTAGTATCAAAAAAGACGTGATACTTAAACGTGTGCTGTTTATCACATGATATGCTACACAGGGATAGCTAATGGGAAAGCCCTACAAACCTCAAATGATTGCAATTAGCAGTCTCACTGATTCTGATACACATACAGTTGCTGCTGCCGTGTTTAGAGCGCACTGCTGATTGCATGGTCTCTAAGCTTCAGAGAGCGCAGAGTCAACTTAATAGAGGAGGCTCTACGGGGCCTATTATTAGCTGGACTCACTGATATTATCTAATAAGGACCTGATGAAATAGTCCCACTAAAGTATTTGCAATCGACAATCCCTCTCAAGCTGACTGGGATACAACATGGTTGCCGGAACCTTGCCGTGTACCTGATTCTAGCATACCTGGTTTTAGCATTAAATAGGCATGTCAGGAGATCTTGAGAGGCTTGAGAACCTGTGATACACTCCGATACAGTGAATTGTCTGGCAATTCTTGCCTCAAAATGACTAATTTCTGGACACGACCAACACGTGTAGATATTCTTCTCTTCCATTGCTGGGCTTCCCATAGGGTGTCTCATTTTTTGCATAAATGTGATGGATTTTTGTCTGGGGCCCACTACTATCTGTACAATACTTTGTAAATTCGTTCTTCATGAGCTGCACAAATTGGTGATCTGTGTCCTCTTTCCCATACAGAAACCTATTCATTCAGGCTAATTTATTTTTCCAAATCCCTCTCTTACCTTTTTCATTTGGTCAAAACCTTCCAAAATCAGATGTGTGCATCTCTTGGAATCTAAAACTTTTATTCCAGGTTGCTCTTGAGTCAACTCCCCTAGTGGTTAAGGGTCTAGACAGAGCTGCTTAATACTTCAGTGAATATTGAAAATATGGAACCTTTATTTCATTTACATCATTCAGCATCTTTTGGAATGATTTTAAATCAGGATCCAGGGACAGTTGCCCAAATTGAACAATACGAGTTCTGATCCATAATAAAAAGTTGCTTGGATTGTCTTTTGGAGTCAACTCCTGATTGTTAATGAAAGTTGCTGAGAGAGAATGTCTTGGTGAAAGAAAATATACTTATCCAATGCTGCTAAAGTGGTCTGGAGGGATGGGTGTCTCATTTTTATTCCTGGTGATGTGAATTACTTTTTAATCCAGCTGTTGCTATGAAGAAATGCATTTTGAGTCCAGTCTTGTTTGAATTTTACAAAGTGATTGGATGGACTGTTGTTAACTTAGTGGACTAGATGACCTTTGAGGTCCCTTCCAAAACTTAAATTCCATGATTCTATGAATAGTATCTTTCATTTATGATGCATAATAATAGTATAAACAACAAACAATATGGGGAAATATCTGGTATCCTTGCCTAACAAGCCTCAAGATCCAAGTAACACAAAACAAAGGGGTCAAGATTCTATATAGGAATTTTATTATTATAAGCATTTATATAGCACCAGCAATGTATCTGGTGCTTTACAAAGAATAAGAAATGGTCCCTGCCTTGAGAGCTTAAAATCTACAGACAGCGGGAGGGGAGACAGGGAAGGGGGAACAGCAGGAGAGACAAGGGATTCATGAGGGCGTGGGAACTCAAGGATACATGGGTCTCTTAGTAATACAAAGCCTATACAAACAAAATGAGTGGTTCAATTAACTCTTAACTCATTAGAATAACAAGCACAAATGCTTGCATAATAATCATGTGCCCATCCCAGCCCCTGTCCAATGTCCTAAATGGGAACAGTCCCAACAATCCTTATAATGCTTCGGTTTCACATGAATCCAAGTGTGTTCAAACCAATTGGGAGTGATTCTTTATCCAACATGGTTTCGACCCTCAGGTTGTCTTCAGGGCATATTTATAGTCAAATCTGAAAACTTTGAATAAAACCAAAATAAAACATGAACATATCCGATATTTCACGTAGCCCACGTCCATAAACCAATACAAAATTTGCCTTGTAGTGTGTTTCTATAGTTTTTTTATTGTTTTATGACTGTAAGCTGCCCCGAGCTGCGGGGGTATCCAAAAATCAGTAATACAAAATAAGTATTCAAATAATAAAAATCAAAACAGAAAAATTAATGCCAATCAACAGTCTCTTACCCAACTCTTGGTCTCAAAAATTATACTGCATGCACCACAGCAAACCAAACTCTCTCCTTAGAAAAAGGGGGGGGGGAGAGAATAAATTAAAAGGAAAAAAGAAAAAACCTGAGTCAGGTGATAAAAAGAATTGGGGTTTCTAAGTTGTCCTCCATAAAATAAGAGGTTGGCAGGGGGGGAAAGAAAACAAAAAACCCCAACCTTCCTTTGGAGAGGAGCAAAATAAACTTCCAACCAGATCTGTTTAAATGGTCAAAATGAGACGCAGAAACTTGCCTGTGAGTAGGGATGTGCGAATGCGGTTCGGAAGTTCGTCGTTCGGACCAAACTCGGTCTGTTTGGACGACCGAACCAAACTCGAACTGAACTACAAACCGACCAAACAGTTCGTTCGTATTCGGCCACGTTCGGTTGAGTTCAGGCGGGAAGTACTGCGAGGAAGAAAAACTCAGCCAGGTCTGACAGAATGGTGCTTGCCATCTCTTAGGACCGACGGACACTTCTTTTTTTTTTTAAGAAATTAATTTTAATTTTATAAATGCAAATTTCCATAATGCAATTATACATCTCACAAACCAGGAATAACCCCCTTCCTTGTAACACAAAAAGGTACAACTATTTTCGATTACTAGGGATATCCAGGTCTTTAGATACGTCGGAGATCAAAAAGGTTCTTGTACTCTTCTTCGTTCAACTCCTTTCCTTCTAGCGCCCTGATGATTGGCATCCAGACGTTTTTGAAGCTACAAACTTCGCCTTTCAGGGTGTAGTGTAGCTTTTCCATCCTGAACATATGCCATAGTCTGTTAGTCCATTCTGTGACTGAAAGCTCTTCTGTCCCTTTCCAGTGTCTGGCAATAATATTAAGAGCTGCCAAGAACATCATCTTGCAAGACTTTTGGTATGCCAGCATATTTTTTGTCTCCGGATATAGGCCCAACAGTGCCATTTCCGGCTTAAAGGGAGCTAATTTCCCTGTTGCCTTATTCACCATTTTCCATACCTTCCCCCAGAAGGCTTGCACCTTACTGCAGCCCCACCAGCAGTGGAGATATCTCCACAGCCTTTCCAGCACATATTTCTCTCCCTAGAGGCATCATAATTGAGTCTTGACTGAGTCAAATAAAATCTTGTAATTAACTTAATTTGAATTTTCTTTACCTCTAATGAATATGAGCACGTGTTCATGTGTTACCAGATCTTTCTTATCTTTTTTTCCTATTTCAATGTTTAGTTCCTTGCTTCATTTATCTATGTATGTTGCTGTGCCTTTGTACAATACACTCTTAAGATCTTTGTATATCCTCCCTATCCTGCCAGCGGTCTTGCTTTGCATGAATAGTATTTTTTCTAATTTAAAGGGCTCTCTGCCAAAGCGCTCTCTCTTTTTCAAGCACGTTGCCACATGCCGCAACTGCAAGTACTGAAAGGGATCTATTTTTTCTTGGGAGTATTGCCTCCATCCTTTGGTGGATCAGAAACCTCCCTCCTGAATATAGCTGCTGCATTCTTAAGATACCTTTTTCTCTTAGTTTTTTCCTTAGCTTGGGGGCCAAGTTTTGCTCTCTGACCTGTACCAAGTCTACCAACGTGTATGGAGAGAGACCTCCTGTAATTCCCAATTCTACTTGAATCTTGGATCAGTATCTTTTGAGCGTTCCCCAAAAGGGGTGTTCTCTGCTATGGATGCCACCCATGTGACCCTCATCTACAATGAGATCTTTTAGGTAGACTACATGGAGTATTTCCCTTTCCAGATCCGCCCATTTTGGGGTGTTCATTCCTTTGTACCATTCCGACAATGCACTCAAGGATGCTGCCATATGATAAAGTTTTAACTCTGGAAAATTAATTCCTCCTCTCTCTTGTGTACGTGCTAATGTTAATTTTTTTATCCTCGGCTTTTTACCATTCCACACTATTTCCTTTACCAATAAATCATTCATCTTATAGAAGGAGTTCAGAATGTGGATAGGCAATGTCATAAATCTATACAGTATTTTAGGAAGTATTATCATTTTATACAGATTGATTTTTCCTAGCCAGGATACAAATAAGTTCTGCCATGGTTTGACCTCCTTCCTCAGTTTACCAATCAAAGGAGTGAAGTTGGCTGCATAGAGATCTTCTAAGTTTTTTGTGATGGTAACTCCCAGATATTTGATACATTCTTTCGCTGTGAAAAGGTGACATCTTTTTGAATTTTTCCTCCTGCGCTTTGGTGTGTCCAAAAGTCAAGGCAAAAGACTTTTCTTTATTAATCGTGTAGCCTGAAATCTCCCCAAACTGGTCTATTATCCTAAGACATTGGTTCCCAAACGGTGGTCCGCGGACGCCCCGTGGTCCGCGACGCACCCCCAGGGTGTCCGCGGGCCTCCTGTTACATCCTCCTTGGTTTTTAATTTATTTTATTTTATTTGTGTTGCTGAGCACAGTGACTGGGCTCGATGTCGGCATGGCACAGACTCCGAGCTCAGCCACTGACACAAGCGGAAGAAGTTTTAAGGCACTTCTGACCTCAGCAATCCCTTCAAAGCAGTGGGTTTAAAAAACTAGCAGGTGCAGGCTGCAATCGGGCAGCGGGCGCGAACTTTGCAGTGTGGCTTGCCTCGCTCCTGGGAGGGGTGTCTGTCTGCAAGCCTAGCCCAATGAGCCTGGAGCTGCAGCGTGCAGCCTTACAGGGGAGAGATTGCTTCCCTCCCGCCCTACTTAACCGGAGGAGTCAGAAGCAATCCACAGAAAGTTGTAGCGGCGAGGAGTGTCATCCTCCTGGAGCCAGAACTGCTGCATCTGCTGGGCTGGACTGTGGGACATCAGCATCAACCCGCCTGCCGCCCACCTCCCCGGCACCATGTGACAGCGGCAGAGCAGAGGAGGGGGCAGCCTGGGGGTTTTCGCTCTGAATCTCCCACAGTTTTAGTCTGGGCTCAAAACTCCAGTGAGGCTGGAGCGCCTCAATTAAATTACAGTTGTAATTTAATTGTAATTGTATACGATTTTATCTTGTACTTGGAATTACAAGCATTTTGTTACAAGCATTTTTCACAACTGCGTACATTCATATTTGTTGTAGTATGCAAATTTAGGGGTGTGTCTTATGCAAATTTGATGGGGGTCCATGGCTCATTGGGAAATTTGAAAAGGGGTACTTGGTCACAAAAAGTTTGGGAACCACTGTCCTAAGAAGTTCTGGGAGTGACTCCTCTGGTTTTCCTATACATAGCAGCAAGTCATCTGCATACAGTGACAGCTTGTTTGTGTGATTTCCTATTTGAATCCCTTCAATTTTACTATTTTGTCTGATAGCACACGCAAAGACTTCCAAAACTAAATTAAAAAGCAGAGGTGACAATGGACAGCCTTATCTAGTACCCCTCTGAATCTGAAAATACTCTGACAGATTGCCATTTATCATTAAACTCGATTGCGGGTATTTATATATCGCTCTTAGCCAATTTAGAAAATTACCGTCAAAGCCCATTACTTCTAGTACTACAAAAAGACGATTTAATCAAAGGCCTTCTCTGCATCAGCAGATATGACCATAGCCGGAATTGTCTGATTCTGTATTTCGTAAATAATGCTAATAGTTTTCCTAATATTATCTTTACCTTGCCTACCAGGTATAAATCCCGAATGATTTGTATGAATTGTCTCTCCAATTATCGCTCTCAATCTGGTTGTGGGTATTTTTGAGAATAGTTTGAAATCTGTATTGAGTAAGGAAATAGGCCGATAGCTACTGCACTGTTCTGCCTGTCTGCATTGCTTTATAAAATTCTTGTGGCATTTTGTTTTCAACCAAAATATTATTAAAAACTTCTGTGAGATAAGGTGTGATTGTTGCTGAGAAAATCTTATAGAACTCATTTGGGAATCCGTCGGGACCTCCTGCCATCGCCTCCTTCACCTCTTGCTTCTAAGATTGCTGCATTGAGAAAGCAAGCTTGGGTCTCGCTCAGCTTAAGCAGTTGAACGTTGCTTAAAAATGAAGAGATTTTTGCCCTATCTGGCCTCTGGGAGCTGTAAATTCCCTTATAAAAGGCATCCTGTATGTGTGTATTGTCTGTTCCCCTTTTGCCCTTCATGTTTTGTATTGCTGAAATATATATAAGTTTATTAGTGTATAGACTTGCCATCACACAAACATAAAAAGGAACACCATACAAAAATACAAAATACAGAAATCATCAGCCAATGGGCGGCCCAAAGCATCCCAATTTGGTCCATAGCAGAATCAAAATCAAATCCCAAGTCCCACAGCCAGGGTTCCCCATTTAGGTTACAACTTGAGCCTCCCTGTCACCTCTAAGTGGAAGCACCTTAAAGAGGAAGTAGGCCACCTTCCTTGTGTTATGTATCAGTTAGGCAATATTGACCATGATCAGAGACACGAGCAGGATCAGGTTTGGACAACTCAGTTCAGGTTCTTCAGCCACAGGTCTCAGGCTGACACTATCCAACTAGGCCCATGAGAATAAAATTGTCAAAATCACTTTCTA
>QEPC01010124.1:1826-18261 GCA_003113815.1 Sphenodon punctatus | reverse complement strand
AACTCCACCTTCCTGATGCTGGAGCGGCTTCTTGAACAGAAAGCCGCCCTGCATCAGGTGGAACTGGAGACAGACATCGAGTCACCTCCAGGGTACAACAGGGAGGAATGGGATATTATATCCCAAACCGTCTCTGTCCTGAGACCATTCCTGGACGTCACGGAGACACTGAGCAGCTCCACCGCCAGCTTCAGCCAGGTGACCCCGCTGGTGCATAGTCTCCGCAGCGGCCTGGATGAGATTCTGGGGGGGCGCGATCGTGGCCCCCAGGGCAGAAGAATGTGCGCTGAGGTGATAGAGCTAGCTGAGAAGTTGAAGGCGGGCCTGAGCACACGCTTCGGAGACCTCCTGCGCCGGGACGAATATGTCCTGGCAACCATACTGGACCCCAGGATCAAGGGCAGCATGGCACGCAAGACTGCGGTCTATGGCCTACGGAAGGGGACGCTGGTCGAGAAGGTCAGGCCGGCAGAGCGGGCCATGCAGCGGGATGCCCCTGGGGATGGTGGGAGTGGGAGCAGCGACCCCTTCCACCCATCTGGGTCTATCCCTGCCTCCAGCCCTAGGTGTAGCAGCAGCACCAGGACCCCTACTGCCAGCAGCTCCTCCTCTGTTCAGTCCACTCCGGGAAACATGTGGCTCAGGGCCAGCACAAAAGGGCAAGCAGCATGGCTGAGAGCAGTGGGGCACGTGGTGCCCACCCAGAGCTACCGGAGGGAGTACGATGGCGCCTCGGCAGCAGTAGAGACCTATCTGGAGGAGGAGTCATGCATAGATCCCAGCAGCGATGCCGGCCCTGTCCAAAGTGGCCAAGGGTATCCTGTCCAGCCCACCAACCAGTGTCCCCAGTGAGAGGGTCTTCTCCATTGCGGGGGACATGTGCGCCCCGCACCGCCTGAGACTGGGGGCCAAGTTCGTGGAGCAGTTGCTCTTTCTGAAGGTGAACCTTCCGCTGCTGGAATTCCCGGAGCTGCTCCTGGACAAGGAGTGATGGTGCAGTGGCACACGCCATCCCATGCCAGGGCAGTCTTGGGACAGGGCTCCTCCTCCTCCATCTGGGCTAGGGCTAGGCTACTACTACTGTGCTGCTGACGTGCTGTCCCTCCGTCCCAATGCCTGGCACCCGCCCTGCCTCTCTCTCTCTCACACTAGACGGCCTCGGCCACCTTATCTGACTGACCTCAGGGCGCAGGCTGGGCTTAGGAAACAAACTGTAAGCCTGCCAGCCGGCGCCTGGCTAGCCAATGCCATACGATCTCGGCCTGCCTATGTGACGCTGACCGGCTCTCGCTCTCTCGCACTGCACAGTCTTTGCTAGCCTATCTGATTGCCCTGCTTCCAATGTCCCAGCCTGCCTGCCCTACTGACTCCCAGGCAACGCTGCCTGACTGCCCGCCCTGCTTGCTGCCAAGCTCAAAGCATGCATCACTCCTGCCTCCCAAGTCAAGGTGCCTGTCTTCCCACCCAGGTTGCCTAGCTAAAAGCCTGCCCAAGCCTGTCCAATGGGTGCTGCTGCTGCTCCTTCCAACGCTGCCTCTGCTCACTGTGACATGGGCTCTGTGCCCCAGCAACCCAATGTCTGCTACTGGGTGGCCACGTGATTCACCACTGGGCAAGACTTGACCAATTGGCAGAATATCTTGTTCAGATCCTGAGAGTAGGATGCAAGCCTGCAACGCCCGGCCGAGCAGGGGTGCCAGATACTGAGCCCTGGCCAGACCTCTGCCGCTCCCCCAACCATGCCAGCCAGCCTGGGTGGATCCACAGGAAGAGCTTAGGACTGACTGACCATGTTCAACAACTGCTGTTCACATGGAACCCTTCTCCACTTCAGCCATCCAAGTTCTCATATGAATAGGATTATTTCCCACTACCACCAAGATCACTGCTGCCCTGGCCGGGCCTCTGCCACTCTCACACCCATGCCAGCCAGCCTGCAAGCAAGCTCCTCTTGCCTATTTCCGGCTGAGTCTGCAGTCCTCAATATAAACATCTTCACAATTATGGGGAGGTTATTTTCAGGCCGAAATGAGTACTCCAGTAACGTTGGCTAAATGAAGTAAAGTACAGGAGAAGTTCTCTACAGGCGCCCTGCCTTTCACAAAGGAAAGAGAACTCTCCCCATGGCTCCCAAGTCATCTTGTTTTGGAAGATTCTCTCGAGATCCTTTGCTGTATTTTTGAGAACCTTCCAATCAAGTACTGTGAGGGAGGCAGATAAACTCATCCTGCTCTTCCTCCAGTAACGCTTACGAGTCATAGATACTAGTCCCGCCGTTAGTCTCTCCACTATAACCCTTCCGAAGCCCCTTCCTCCCCCAAGATAATCATCCCAGGCCATGTACGTGGGGACAGTGCTGCACAGCACCCAAACGTTGCCCAAATGGGGTAAAGTACAGGAGGAGTTCTCTACAGGCGCCCTGCCTTTCACCAAGAGAAGAGGACTCTCCCCGTGGCCCCCAAGTCATCTTGTTTTGGCAGATTCTCTCCTTCCTTGTCCTTCAACGTGCACAATGAGTGGATAGTGGCTGAAGACATCTGCCAGGGTTACTTGCATGTTTAAGTGCTTCAGAACCGGGAGTTCCTGGTCCTTTGCTTTTTCTGAGCAGTTCACCAAGATACATCGTCCCTTTCCTGCCTGGGACTGCAGTCTCTCATACAGGAGTCCATAGATTAAAATGACCCTTCCTTCTTTTCTGGCAATCTCAGCAGATTTCCTATGATCATCGTCATTCTCTAGCATGTGGACACCTACTCCAAGGCAGCGAATATACCGATTAAGCCCCTGCAGCATGTTAACACACAAAACCCTGAACTCCTTGGGGGAGAGAGCATGAGATCTGCTCCTTGTTTCCTTACCAACCACCACACATTTCTCTTTGGAAGCCAGTGGCATCTCTGACTCTTGCTATTCTGCTTCTTTATCCCTGGTTTTGTACTTGTTTCCCCACAAGACTCTTTGTAGGGTTTGAACCCAGACCAAAGGCTTCTGGATCCTCGCACGAAGTCTTATAAAACCTCTCTAGCCAGCAGGCACCTGCCCTTGCCCAGCCCCCTTACCCCTCTCCCCTCATAGCCTGGACCTCAGGGTGCTGATGGCTCCCATGCATGGGGGCATCAATAAAGTCTCCCCTCGTTCTCCAGAACTCCTCGCATATGGCATCATTCCGCTCACGAAGATGCCCCCCCCCCAGGCCTTGCCCTATATGCAATTCATGACAAGAGTTCTGTACCCCAGGTTGACCCCAACCTCAAAGCCTCCCTCAGCCTGCCTACCTGCCTCATGCCAAGGTGCCTTTCTGCCCGCCCAGGTTGCTGCTGAGAGAGAGAGATAAAAGTCCAATAAATCACTACTTTAAGGAGACAGACACGATCCCACCCATGCTGCTGTCTGTCGCCTGCACCAGATGGTCAGAGAGATAGAGGGGCTCCCTGCTGGAATGAGAGATGTGGGTGAAGGGGGAGAGGTGCATCCAGATCAAGCTGGAGAAACAGCAAGAGATCTGACCCATGGTCATCCTCAATGCACACAAGGAACAGCAGCAGACACACTTGGCTAGGAGATTCTGTAGAGCCAGCCGAGTGGCTCAGTCTGGGCAATCCATAAAGCTTCGCTGCTTGCTAACACAATTATTTCCTAGCTCATATTATTCTTTCCTCTCAAAATGGGCCGTCATTCCACTCAGAGAGTCATCTTTCTATCCACTGTATCTAGAAGCTGCCACTCTAGCCCAAGGACCCACCATCAGGGTCCTGGGGCCAACAGGTAGGGAGGGCAATTCATTATCTGTGAGGGCCTTGTAGGCTTCTACCCAGCCTGAGGGTGTGGGGAGCTCTGCCTGCCCCTCCCCTTCCCAAGCACCAGCAGGGCCTCCACACACCCCAGCAGCTGCAGGGCTGGGGATGCCCTATTCCCAGCTCTGCATGTGAGGCTCAGAGTAAACTGGGCCATATTGGGGTTTAGAGGAGCTTTGAGCAGCAGACCCAAAAGGCAGCTTGTGTTATAGGGCGGGGGGCCTGGAACCAGCAACATTCAAACCTTGGGAACATCCCGCAGGGCCCTGCACTCAACGTAGAAGAAGCGAGCAAACACCCTGCAGGGTGCGGTGGGGGTATCTGATTGCTATCTCTCACTCTCCCCCCTCCCCCCACCAGAGAAGTGTGGGGACAGACTGCAGCTGGGATGGACCAAGACAGGGAGCGTGGACACACTTGTCTAGGATCCATCTCAACACTGCGCTGTCATTCCACCTCAATCATAAGCAGCCACTCCAGCCCCGGCACCCGCCGCCTGGGTCCCGGGCCCAAGTTACTGGCAGGGAGGGCTGTGGCCAAGACGTACAAGCTGCCACCCTAGCCCCGGGACCCACCGTGATGGGTCTGGGGCCGTCATTCATCTCAAAATAAAATGTCATTCCACATCAATCAAAAGCAGCCACTCCAGCCCCGGCACCCGCCGCCTGGGTCCCGGGGCCAAGTTACTAGCAGGGAGGACTGTGGCCAAGACGTACAAGCTGATTGGATGCTGGCAGAAATGTGACACTCTCCAAGGCACGGGCACCTCTCGGGGCGAACCCATTCCAGGGCGCCCTGCCCTTCACATAAATCCTCCCTCCAGCCACTGTTCGAGTTGTCGGGCGTAGCGGCGTAGCAGCGAAAGCGCGAGCAAGGAACCCCTTTACCATGCTTGGGACTGACTCTCAACACCTGCGGGACCTGGGCGGACTATTTAAATCCTCCCTCCCGTCGCGGCCGCGCTAGGGGCCGCGCACGCAAGAGCATGCCCTTTTGCGGGCGACCTTAGAGGGGCTGCCGGGGGCGTCGGGTTACTGAGCCCCATCTACTTTAATTCCACCTGGTTTTTGAGCCTGTGTTTGGGGTGGAGTCAATGGCCTCCTCAGACCCGACAGGGTTACCTGCCAAGGCTCTCAAGCAAAGGAAGCACGAATCCTTTTTCTGTAGGTCCTCAATGAAGAATGTGGCGGCCTTGTCATCGGCGCCTGGGCCCTAGACCTCTAACTGGTTTCAGCCTCTGGTGAGGCTTGAGAAGCCTAGCAATATTGTTTGTGGGGTGCCTGCCCAGGAAATGGTTCGGGAATTTGGACAGCCACCTTTAGGACCTCAGCCCGAAATGGGGAAGGGTGGGCAAGGCGCAGTGACAGACGGGAAACTAGCTGCCTTCTAGGCAGACCATGTAGTATTTACGGCCGAAACCTTGCAATTTATGTTTACAAAACTAGTACAACTTCAGGGCAAAATCGATTCTATCGAAAGGTTGGTCCAGGAGAAGGTAGGGGATGTTCCGCGGGTAGCGGAATCGGGCCCTTCAGTGTCTACTCCCATCCCAGTGAGTAGGCTGGTGGACTCTATCCATCAACTTCTGCCTGTGCCGGCTCGGGTTGCCCCCCCCCCTCCTTGAGAGGGGATTGATGGTAAGGGAAGAAAGTGGAGGGAGATTGCCTATTGGGGGTGTGCCGGGATGGGCGTTAGTGAAAGAGGGAGGGGATGAGTGTGAGGAGTATAGTATGACCACTGATGTGGAGTTGGTGGGACCACCTCCCCCCGGTGAGAGAGGGGTGGAGGTGGTTAGGCATTCCCTGGTGGCAGCAGGGGATGTTGTGATGCTGAGTGGGATCTCCCCCGTTGTTGTGGGGGAGATCATAGAGTGGGACATTGGTGGGTCATAGGGGGGTGGGTTGAGAATTGTTATATTTGTTTGTGTTATTGAGACTGCATATTATGTACATGATTATTTGATAGTGACTTGGGCCCCCTGCGTGGATCGCCCATGAATGTATTTTTTTTGTGTTGTAAGCCGCCTCGAGTCTTCGGAGAGAGCGCGGGGTATAAATAAATATGGAATATTACCCCATGATGTTCATACGCCTATCATACTGGTAGAAAACGTGGGGTCCTTTGGGTTACTGAGGACCTCCCTAGTGTTTACTATTCTCCCCCAGGGAGCTCGGTGGTTTCCTCAATGGGATGCAGCCCTAGATATAGCTGAGCACCTAAGACCTCTCCTGAGAAATAAGAGAATTGTGATCACTAGAAGAGATCCTGTCTGTGAACCAGTTGGTTTCCTCTGACATTCGATTATAATACCACATATTCTTGAACTCTCAAAACAGCTGGAAACCCAAGCAGTTTTGAATATCACGGGTCTTCCAGAATTGCCACCCCTCGCAGGGGGGGTTGTTGGGGGACTTACCTGCTGTGGGGGGACAGCCAGTTGGGAGGGGCCCTGGGATAAGACAGGTCTGTCAGAAGCTTGCTGGCCCCTTGGCTCCCGTTATTCCACCTCGGGCAATTGAGTTCCTACGGGCCGGAAATCTAAAGCCTTCCAACCCCAAAATCCCTGGGACGGTACCATTACCCAGAGACCGTTGTGTGGTGCCCCCTTTGCCACCTAGAAGGGGAAAGTTAAGGGGGGGCTCCCCATGCATAGGGGCCCAGCAAGGGAGGTTAGAGCTGCCCGCCCTGTCTACTCCATCTCCAGAAGAATCGTAAAATCGATTCTTGGAACGACTGGACTCTTTGCAGCGCCAGTTAGGGGAAATGAGAGCGGGGGGAAGTAAGTCTCACCCTGCCACTCCACCTCCAGTGGCGTCGACTTCTTTATTTGTGTACCCAGTCCTTCAGTTGGTTGCCATCAGGGGGAGGTGGTGGCACAAGGATAGAGGCACAAGCAGAGATAGAACGTCCTAGTTCTACTCCTCAGTAGGTCCAGCTGGGGTCCCAAGCCTAGGGAAGCCCCGCCCAAGACGGGGAGGGCAGTTTCTAGTAACTCGCAGATTTTGAACAACTCCCAGTTGAGAGCGGAGAGGGCCCACCAAGCTGAGGCCCTACCAGAGATTAATCCCATCCCAGATAGCCCAGATACCCTGGGGAGTCCCCAGGTGGTTCTCCAATCTTGGCGAAACCCGGTCGATTGGCTCCCCCCTCCCGCCCCCCCGGTGGTAGGTAGAATATTGAGACAGCGAACAAGACAGCCCCAGGGGCAGTGACTGGAGGCCCAGGAGGAGGCATCTCTGCTATTGACATCCTGGAATATTTCAGGGTGGAGGGGGCACTATACAGACCCGGAATTTTGTACTTTTGCAAGGAAGTTGGCTGTTGGATCCCCCCTCTAAGGATAGCTGGAGGAGGTTTGATACATTCTGGGAGGATGCAACTCCTTCTAAAGCTCAAGGTCGCCCGGGTGGGAATTACTGCTTGGTATTACCTATATCCCCCCAGATTACTCTCCCTATTATTGCCCAGCAATTTGGTCCCAGATAGTGGACCGGGGGAATGAAGCCACGATACAGTTCTCGGCGGCTTGGCTAATAATGGGAGGTGACTTTAATTCCAGAGTGGGTGACTCCACAAGCACACAGTCCGGGCTGGGGTTGGAGGACTCATTGGACGGTTGTTTACTTATCCCCCCGCAACTCTCTAAGGACAGAGTTATGGGTCATAGGAAGTGCTTTCTGGAAAAGTTATTAAGTGACCTAGACCTCATTATAATTAACAGAAGAACTAAGGACGATCGGGAGGGGAACTTTACGTTCCACTCCTACCAGGGCTCTAGTGTATTTGATTTTTTATTTATTACCCCTTCTTTATTTTCTCTAGTCCAAAAGTTCCAGGTTGCACCCTTAGGTGTGTCTAATCATCTTCCCTTGGAATTGGAAATCAGGGCTCCCGAGAGTTGCTCGCCTGATAAAGGGTTATCGGAGGCTGTTCAGCATTATAAAAAATGGTCGGATGACCTACAAAGAGCTGTCTACGATGTGATGGATTCACCTGCAGTAGACGCTTTGCGCCTAGGCATGGTAGCTCAAGGAGTAGATACCATTACTTGGTATGATGAATTGTTATTATTACTGAATCCCGTTATTACCACCAGAACTCCCTATGTTAAGAGTGCTAGCTCCGCATCTAGTACCCCTGTCTGGTTTGATGTTGAGTGCCGTAAGGCACAGACTCTACTGAGACGTGCAGCAAGCGAGCTGAGGTATAACCCCAATCAAAATGCAAGGCTCAAACTGTCTTGTGCACGGAAAAATTATCGCAATCTATTGGCCATAAAGTTACGCGACTCGCAGAAAGCGGCATGGGATATTCTTATTAAGGCAGCCAATGAGAAAGATTCCCAGAAATTCTGGGCAATTATCCGCCAATCACAAAAGGTGGGAGGTGGCCAGGCCCTAAACGTGATACAACCAGAGGTATGGCAATCCTTTTACGAAATCCTGTTTTCCAAATCCAAGGTTGGGGACATTGAGTTATCTATTGCCCGCACAAATAGGCTCCAAAGCTGGCCCCCAGACTTGGAGGAGGTGGTGATCTCACTTATTGGGGAGTTGAAAAATGATAAGGCTCCGGGGCCGGACTTTATAACGCCTCATATTTTGAAAAGCAATCCCGCCAGGTGGGCTGGGCTGCTTGCTCCCTTGTTCTCTTACATCAACGAGACGGGTAGATTGCCGGCCTCTTGGCTTTCCAGTACTATAGTACCCATTTATAAAAAAGGGGACCCCAGGAGTCCGGGAAATTATCGGCCAAATAGCCTTCTTTGTGTAGTGGCCAAATTATATACCAAACTCCTGCTGAGTAGATTTCAGGCATGGATGGAGACTCAGAAGATGATTGAGCCAGAGCAGGCAGGATTTCGAAAGGGCCTGGCCACAACCGATCATATCTTTGTGTTGTCCGCTTTAATAGACAAATTGGTCTCTGGGCGAAGGAAGCTGTATTTCTGCTTCATTGACTTGGAAAGGGCTTTCGACTCAATCAGCAGGGAACGACTCTGGGCCAAGTTGCATGTATTAGATATTGATCCAAGGCTGTTATATCTAATAATTAAGTTACACTCAGGTAACTCCCTGAGGGCACGGGTGAAATGGGGGGGGGGGGCGTCTTGTCCGAGCCGGTGCAGGTGAGAGTGGGGGTGAGGCAGGGATGTATATTAGCCCCTGCCCTCTTCAAGCTCTACCTAAATGACACTATTAGATTCATGATGGCCCTTGATACACATGCTCCTAAGATCGGTGACCGGCGGGTGCCGATACTGCTATATGCGGATGACACGGTACTGATCTCGCAGACCCAGGTCGGTCTGAAGAGAGCAATGACCAATTTTGGGGGGGCACCATGAGACCTGTAGGTGAAAAGGGAACAGTGAGTGGGGATTGTTTGGAGAACTCCCCCCCCCCCCGCCCGCCCTCGACTCCAGAAGACGCTTAAAGGGAAGCCCGGCGGCTGTGCCGGCGGCCGTGAGCCTTCGGGGCACGGAGGGGGGGAGACTATGGGCGATGATGTGGAGGGAGAAGAGGTATGGTATACAGATGGGATAATGGGGATGGAGCTGGGGGAGGATTTGTGTGAGTTAACTATATTGGGAACATTAAGGGATAGAAGGATATTGGAGTCATATTCCCCTGATGTGAGAGGGGTGGAGATAGTGAGGTTTTTGAGTGAAGTAGGAGAGAACGAGTTAGTGGAGGAGGGGATATATCTGGTACCAGTGGGAGAAGTTTCGGAGTGGTGGGTAGATTAATTGGAGTTGCAGGTTTTTGGATTAGTGAAATTTTGGTTATGTAAATTGTTTGTTTTGTTACTATTATTACCTGGGCCCCTGCGTGGAGTACCCGGTCCTATGGGGGGTATATTTATGATGTATTGGAGTATGTAGGGATGGGTATTGTTATAAGCGAAGGTAGGATGGGGCTGGCTCACCCCGGTGAGAGGGGGGTGGAGTCGGCTATATATCCTGGTGAGAGCAGGATATTTGGTGGTGGGGACCTCTCAGTTTGTTTTAGGGGATGGTCTGAGTGGGAGTTATATGAGATGGAGTTTACTTATGTATGTTTATTGTGATGGCTGGGTCCCCTGTGTGGGTAAGAATAAGAATCCCCAGTATGTTTGTTATTGTTAGCCGCCTCAAGTCGTTTGAGAGAGGCGGGGTATAAATAAATTGTGAATTGAATTGAATTTTGGAGACTACTGTTGGACTGAAATGTTGGCGATAAACTTTGGTAAGACCAAGGTGCTGGTAGTAGTAGGCATGGGCAAACAGATCGCGGTTTGTGTTCGGCCGTTCGGTTCGGCCGCCGTCGGTTCGTGTGTTCGTGTTCGGCGGTTCGGTTCGGCCGCGTTCGGTTCGTGTTCGGTCGTTCGGTCGTACCTCGCGTTCGTGTTCGCCCGTTCGTGTTCGGGTTGTTCGGGCAGGTCGTACGTTCGTGTTCGGCCGTTCGGTTCGTTCGCCATCGGGTTGTGCGTTCGTGTTCGGTCGTTCGGTGTTCGGGTGGTTCGCGTTCGGCCGGAAATATCGCGGGAAGCTGTAAAATCGGCATCGCGCCGGAAATTCGTGTGCGTGAGTGAGGCAAGAGGGTGTGTGTTTGTTTCGGTGGCTGCTTGTGTAGTGTGTTTTGGTGACTTGTGCTGGTTTTGGCTGTGCTGTGTGTTTGGGTGGGTTGGTGTGTGTTGTGGACTGTGGGTTGGTGTGTGTGACTGAAAAATTTTAAAAAATGAAGCGGTCTCCGGGTGGCCGAATCTGCCGGGTGTGGCCACGCCCGACGGTGGAGGAGTTGTCGGCTGCGAAGGAGGAGGAGGCGGCTGCCGCTGCCCCTGCCCCTGCCGTCTCGGACGAGGCGGGGGGCTCGACGTCAACAGTGATTCATGCCAGGTTTGTAAACCTTTATTTTACTTTTAAGACAAGAAAGCCTGTATTAGTTTTTTAGTTAGAGTGTGCCAGCCAGGGGCGGGAGTTAGAGTGTGCCAGCCAGGGTCGGGATGGCAGGATTTGCACGTGCCAGCAAGGGGTGGCTTTCCAGTTGCTCTATCTAGCAGCATCCCCTAGCAGCCCTGGGATGGCAGGATTTGCACGTGCTTTATGTTATTTTTAGTTGCCGTCCCTAGCACCCACAAGGAGGGAGGATTAGAGGCATCATCATTAAATGCGTGATATTAACTTGGTGCTTTATGTATTCCCATTTCAGAGAGGAATCGGACTCCTCCTCTACTCCCGAGGCCGGCCCTGCTTCCACCAGCCCCCGGAGGCGGAGGAGGACAAGTCGCCGGCGCCGCAGGACACCAAGGCGGAGCTCACCGTCTTCCCCACCAATCCAGCGCCAGTCCTCGGACGTCTGGCGCTTTTTCGTCAAGGGCGACAGAATCGCCACATGCAAGGTATGTCATGGGGACTGGAACAACAGGCTTCACTGCAACATACTCTCTAGAGCTCAACAAGCTATTCTGCGAAGTGGTCGAGCCTTGCCCAGTGGTGACTCACTTGGCCGCCCAGTAGCACCCATTGGATTGCTCGTGCACAGAGCCCGTGGAACAGTGAGTGAGCTGAGCAGAGGCATATTGGTAGGAGCAGCAGCAGCACCCATTGGATTGCTGAGGCACAGACCCCAGGGAACAGAGCAGAGGCAGTGTTGGAAGGAGCAGCAGCAGCAGCACCCGTTGGATTACCCTCTGACCTGTTAGGAATGAAAGTCCCCTGCAAGGACAGATTGGATGGCCACCCAGTCCACCCACTCGTGGAGACAGAATGCAGGCAGGGCTTGACAGAGACAGACCATTTAGACAGACCATAAAGACAGATCTTTAGATTGTACGCTCTCGGGCAGGGACCGTGTCTATCTTATTTTTTTGTAAAGCCCCAGGTACATCGCTGGTGCTATAGAAATGCTAATAATATAATAATGCTAATGTTCCTTTCTTTTTCTGCTCTTTCTAGATCTGCAATAAAGCCTTCCGGCGCCAGAGGGAGGGCACAACATCTGGGCTGCTCACCCACATTGAGCGGACCCACGACATCCGGGTGAGGCGGGCAGGCGAGGAGGAGGAGGACTCCGCCGGCGCAGCTGAAGCTGCTGCTGCAGCTCCTGTGGAGCCACCGCGCCTGCAAAGGGGGGGGAAGGCCTCCCGAAAAAGGAGGCATACACGCCCTTCCCCTCCCTCTGCCTCTAGCCTCACCGCCGCCGCGAACCCCGATGCCAGCGATGAAGACCGCGCATACGCAAGGGAAGTCAGCGAGCGGCTGCGTCGCTCATCGCGTCGGCACAAGGAGGAGGTCGACCGCTCCACCGCCGACCTGGAGAAGTGCCTGCTGGAGGAGCTGCGGGCGGTGCGCTCCGAGAAGCGGCGGGTGGTGGCCTACGGCCAGTATGTGGCCGCGGAGCAGCAACGCCTGCGGGTCTACCACCAGGCACTCTCCAGGTGGCATGACGCCATGAAGAGCGGCGCGGCGGACCCCTCCGCGGTGGCTGCCTGCCCTCTGGACTGCCAGCCGCCAGAAATCCTCCTGCCTTTTCCCCAAACAGGGGGGGGCACTGACAGGCCAACTTAAGTGGCCGACGTAGCAGAGACAGAGACTCTTAGGTTGTGTTTTGTAAGTTTCCTTTTCATGTTTGCTTTTGTTTGAAATGTTGCTTTTGTTGTTGTTCTGTTTTCCTGTTTATAGTGTTAAGTATTTTGTTAAGGTTTGTTAGTATTTTGTTAAGTATAGTGTTAAGTGTTAAGTAAATTGTTAAATTTTATTGTTACGAGCTTCGTACCATTTCTCTCTTTTATCCCTCCCTATTTGCTGAAGTTCTGGCTGGCAGGTGGGTGGCATAATTCTCATACAGTCAGCTACTAGATCCCTTCCAGCAGCACATGCCACCTCAAGTAGCGTAGTAACCCAAAGATGTGCGGTGCCAGCAGAAGGGTCTCAACTAGCAGAAAGCCCCCAGGAGGTGCAGGGCTGCTGGTGTTTCTGTGGGTGGGTAAGACAGAGAGAAAGAGAGATAGGCTCCTTGGCAGGGGTCGGGAGGTGGCGGGCACCGGTGGTCGGAGGGGCTTTTATTTTCAGCAGCCAGCTTCAGCCGGGATCCGTGGAGGAGTAGGCTTTTGGGGAGGGGGGCCGCTTGTACTTTGCCACAGCCCCCCCCTGCGAGTGGGTCCCGACATGGAGGGTGCTGTGGGGCTAAAGTGGCAGCGTCTGCTACTTGCAACAGCTCTCCCTTTAGATTCCTCACGAGGAATGAGAGAGCGGGGCTGGGTTGGGGATGCCCACTGTGATTTCCCAGAAAGCTGTTCCTTTTCTTTCTGGAAAGGGGAGAGGGTTTGTCCTTCAGCTTCTGCCCCATGAGGAATGCCCGCCACAGCTGTGTCCATCCACAGGAAGGGCCCGGCTCACGTCTCTTAGGAATGACTTACCCATGTTCAACAACTGCTGTTCACATGGAACCCTTCTCCACTTTGGCCTTCAGAGTTCTCCAGCCGCTCCAGCCCCAGGACCAACCGTCAGGGTTCTGGGGCCATCATTCCACTCACATGGGGAGTTGTCATTCTATTGCCTCAAGAAGCAATCCAATGGGTGCTGTTGCTGCTCCTTCCAATGCTGCCTTTGCACAAGGTCTAAGTCAGCTGCTAGGTACCGGCTGAGTCTGCAGCCCTCAATATAAGCATGTTCACAACTATGGGGAGGTTATTTTCAGGCCGTGCAAGTTCTAAGTCAGCTGCTAGGCAGCGGCTGAGTCTGCAGTTCACAATAAGCATCTTCACAATTATGGGGAGGTTATTTTCAGGCCGAAACGAGTACTCCAGTAACATTGGTCAAATGGAGTAAAGTACAAGAGGAGTTCTCTACAGGCGCCCTGCCTTTCACAAAGGAAAGAGAACTCTCCCCGTGGCTCCCGAGTCATCTTGTTTTGGAAGATTCTCTCCTTGAGATCCTTTGCTGTATTTTTGTGAACCTTCCAATCAAGTACTGTGAGGGAGGCAGATGAACTCATCCTGCTCTTCCTCCAGTAACGCTTACGAGAGTCGTAGATACTAGTCCCACCGTTAGTCTCTCCACTATAACCCTTCCGAAGCCCCTTCCTCCCCCAAGATAATCATGCCAGGCCATGTCTGTCTGTCACCTGTACCATATGGCCAGAGATACATATATATATATATAGAGAGAGAGAGAGAGAGAGAGAGAGGCTCCCTGCTGGAAAGAGAGATGTGGGTGAAGGGGGAAGAGGTGGATCCAGATCAAGCTGGAGAAACAGCAAGAGATCTCACCCGTGGTCATCCTCAATGCACACATGGAACAAACAGCAAACATACCAGAATGGGATGGTGACAACACACAACACGCTACATGTGCCTGCCTGCGTGCCTCTCTGTACCTGCTGCTACTACCCGTCACATGATCTACCAATGATTGAAGGAAGTTTGCCGAAACCAAGCACCAATTCTAGGGGCATCATCCAACATCCATAGGCTGTCATTCCGCTGTACCTGAGTCAGTCATGCACGCCCATCACAGGAGCCATCAGGAGATACTGGGACCATCATTCCAGTCACTGGGGCCTGCATTCCATTCCACTGCATCAAGAAGGCAGAAGCCTGTTGCCCGCATGCCAGCCTGCCCCACCACCAACAGTCCACTCCTCCACACCCAACCGTGGATGCCACTGAAGCTGCTGGATGATATAAAAAAAACCTGCTACCACCCGCTACCGCCACCTGTTCCCCAATGCCAAGGAGCCAGTTTCACTTTGTCTCTGTCACAGCCACCCACACAAACACAAGCCCTGCACCTCCTAGGGTGCCGTCCGCAAGTTGAGACCCTGCGGCTGGCACATCTTTGGGTTAATAACTACGCTATATGGGGTGGCAGGTGCTGTGTGATGGTAGGGATCAACAAGCTGTACGAGACTATGCCACCTGCCAGCCTGAACCTCTGCACAGGGTGATAAAATATTTGAAAGTTCAAACAAAGCTCGAAACAATAACAACAAATGTAACTTTTATTAACACCACATTATAAACACTAAACCAAACATTTTTAAATAGAAAGGAAACTTAACCGCCGAACATAACCGAACCGAACACGAACCCGCTGATCGAACACGAACCCGCTGATCGAACAGAACAGAACAGAACAGAACAGTCGAACCCCAACATCAACCTGTTTGCCCATCCCTACCCAGCACTGGTGCCAGGCCACGGAGGACACGCAGGCGGAGGTTGGCAGTGCAACACCCAGACGTTGGACGGACAAGGTCCAATGTCTGGAATTTTTATGATAAGGAGAACGGGTTCACCGTCTGCAAGGTAAGGCATGGTGGCTGGAACAAGAAGGTATGCATGCATGCATGCATTGCCTTCTATGAGCTGTTATGAATGGAACTCCCCCCCCTGCAGAGAGATTGGTGCACACCCACCTGTGGAGACGGAATGCAGGCAGGGCTTGACACAGACCATAGGTCTGATACAGTATGGCACTTCTTATGTTCCTATCTTTTTGAGGGGACGACATCGGGCCTACTTGCCCATATAGAGAAGGGCCACGGGCAGAAGGTGGCTCGGGCCCAGGAGTCTGGCTGTGGAGCAGCAGAAGGGGAGGAAGGCAAGACAGAAGCGGCACCACGTGCGAAGTCCTTCCCCCGCCCCTCCAGCTCAGATGTGGAGCCCCCCCAGGAGCAGGAGGAGTCTGCGGCGGCAAGGGCCTTTCGTTGCCAGGTACAGGGGACCAGCCGGGACTTTGTTGACAGCCTTCAGGTCATTGAAGGCCGACTGCTGGAAGAGTTCCAGGCGGTCAAGTTGAGGGAGAAGAAGGTGGAGGCGTACTCGGAGTACGTCTCCAAGTATGTCTCCACTGAGAGGGCCAACCTGGAGCTCTTCCGCCAGTCAGTCTGCAACTGGCGGGCGGACGTGGCAGGGGCCGTAGAATATGCTGTGGCACACGGCTATGAAATGCCGGCAGGTGCGGTCCCTGACCCTAGGTCCCCCCTGCACCACTTATGCCTTTCCCCCAAGTTCTGGGGGCCAGGACAAAAGTCTGAACATAGTGCATAGGTTTCCTTTCTATTTTAAAATGTTTGGTTTATGTTTTTTAATATTGTTGTTGTCTGCCGATGTGGTGCATGTCTTGGGGTCTGTGAGGGTCACCTGTTGTGAACTTGATCCATGCCCATCCTGGTTGGTGAAAGCCTCCAGGGAGACATTGGGGACGGTGCTGGCGAGGGTAGTGAACACGTCCTTGCAGCATGGGAGGCTGTCGCCTTGCCTCAAGGGGGCGGTGGTGCGCCCCCTACTGAAGAAACCATCTTTGGACGTGGATGCGCTCGCCAGTTATCGACCTGTCTCTAACCTTCCCTTTTTAGGGAAGGTTATTGAGCGGGCGGTGGCTATTAGGACTGATGCGAAATCAGCTGTTACCGCTCCGTGATTCCATTCCTAAACCTCGGCATCCCTGTTTGCGCCTCGCATAATTTCGCACGATACTCCGCGATTCTGCATTATTTTCGCTACAAGAATTCGCGGATGTGAAATGTGTGTGTATCACCGCTTCCTTCATCGTTACCGTTGCCGTATACAATAAGCGGTCTTTTCCCGCATTTCGCAAATTTAATATATGAGCCACAGGCATGAGCACTTATCGCGGTTCCGCGAAGGGAGTATGA
>QEPC01010122.1:6959-21023 GCA_003113815.1 Sphenodon punctatus | reverse complement strand
CTCTCTCTCTCTCTCTCTCTCTCTCTCTCTCTCTCTCCATCTCACTAGATGGCCTCGACTGGCCTATCTCACTGACCTCATGACTCCAGGGGATGGAGGGGGGGTGTCCCTGCTCTTCTGTAAATTCTCTTGTGCATTAGGGTGCCAAGGACAAATTCTCCCCCTTTGCTGGGATGGTTCTCTGCCTCATTGTAGCTGCTCTGCATCCCCAGTTCTCTCTATGTGGCGATCACAAAGGGAAGAGGGAGGATCTGTCCATCCTTCTATCAGAGAAAGCACTGAACAACCAACCCTCCTCCAACTGAATGGACCCCCCCAGAGCAGGCTACCCCCCTCCCAGGCTGTAGATCCAACCTGCATGGAGTGTCACTTTGTTAGAAAATTCCCCCACCGCCTCTTTCTAGGCTTGGTACTCTCCTATTTGTGAGAATGGGAGGAGCCACTAAAAAGAAAACTTTGTTTACAAGGCAGCAACTTCCCCTGTGCCACGATGGCTATGCCCCTGGCTGAAATGCTGTGAGAACCACAAAGCTGCCATGCTTAAGGGAAAGGGGAAACTGTGGCAAACCTACCACTTCCGCGTGAAATCTACAGTGGATCCCTTGGATCATCCGCCCGCAACAACTTAAAATGCGCCCATACAGAGGGTTTTTTACCCCCTCCTGCCTTCTGGACCGCACTGGGTGATGCACCGCTGACAGTGCTGCTGGGAGGGGCAGAACATGGTGGTGACACAGCTCTCGGAGGGACAGCCATTGCCTCAGCACCAGACATCTCCTCTAGTCTAGTGTCTGCCTCGCTGTCCCCAATGTGAGATATGTCCCCCGGCGAAGGAGAGTACTGGGACCCTGAGGCTGATCCACTGCCCATGCTCCTGCCACTCTCCCTGTGCCCCCTATAGCTTCTGCTGCTGCTGCTCTACCTGCTGCTATTGCCTGGGGATCGGACCCTGCCTCTAGCAGCCAGGGTGGCATCCACCAGGCTTGGACTTCTGGGGATCACATCAATAATGGGGGTCGGGGACATTGGTGGCCCTGGAGGAACATCCGACCCCGAAACACCTGCACCTGCTCCTGCAGCCGCAGCAGAGACAGCCGCACCTTCCTGAACTGCAGGTCTTTCAGTGCCCTGTGTGGCAGTGGAAGATGCTGGCAGGAGGTGCCACTGAACCGCACCCCTAGTGCCACTACTGGGAGCCTCTGAAGCCTGTCTGCTAAAATCAGGCCTGTGCAGTTTGGTGCGTGGTGATGGGCTCGGGCTGCTGCTGATGCCTGCCACTCTACTGGCATGGCCCCTGCCACCTTTGCCACGTGCCCCATTGACTGCCTTACAGGCAGCAGACCAGCCTCTCCTGCTTCCCTTCTCCATGTCTACCACCCAAATAATGCACTGGAAGATTTTATTTATTTATTTATTTATTTATTCAAATTTGGAATATAATATATATCTACACTAACTCTAACTGCTATTGACTATTCTAAAACCTATGGGACTAAATGGAATATTATCTAATATCTACAAAGGCCTGGTCCTACAAACACACTATAAAAAATTAAACTGAATCACTATACACTATCTCTATCTATCTCTATAACTAAGCTAACTCCTACAACTATCTATCTATAGTATCTAATATCTAATCTCTCTCTCTATACACAGGAATGGGGTGGGGGAAACACAGAAAGCTCACAACAAACAACACAGGAAGGGGTACAAAACTGAAATGAAAGCTAAATCAATCCAATGCTAAATCAATCCAAAAACAGGGGAAGGGAATAAGGGATGGAATATATACAGAGAGGACGAAATGATTCAATTGAGGGTAAAGGGAGAAACAACACAGGGAGGGGTAAAAAAAATAATTAAACCTAAATCTATCTAATCTATGGAGGTAAATGGGTGGAAATGGGTGAAATAGGAGGAGGATGGCAATGGATTGGGAGGAACAAAAACTGCTGGAAGAGGGAGAGTTCTGAAAATGCCTGCTGACAAGATCAGTGACTAGCTCAGAAGAAATTGGAAGTGGGGAGGGCAATGGCTTTTGTTACTTGCTTGCTGAGCCCTCCTTACTGTTGGAGAAACAGCTCCTGATGACATCAACCATTTGCACCAACAAACCCTAATGACCACTAGGGGCATTGGGAGTAGAGATAGTGAGTTAGTGTGTGTGTCACTTTAACCTTTCTGATCACTGCTTTTAAACCGCCCCTTCCCCCTCTCGGGTGGGATGTGCCCAGGAAGCTCCTACTGGACTGCCTCCTTCTTCCTGACCTTTCTCCGTTCCTTTCGTCTTCCTCTGACCTTCACTATGACCGGCCACCATGCTGGTGGCAGCTACATAGAAAGATCTAGGGATAGGCCTTTCCTATCACAATGTATTTCTCAATTAAGTAGATTATTTTTAATCTAGAAACAATCTCCAAGGTGATGATTACTTCTAAGCTGTTGCTACTGAGAATTCAAGATATTTTCCTTTTTGCTGTGTGTGAACTCTGCTGATGTCTAGCCAGAGCGCTAACAGGTCCTGCCACAGTAGGCAGTGAAACTTTGGTTTTGGTTTTTGACCACTAATAAAATCCAACAAGCCCCATTGGTTCTGTGCAGCCTAGCCCATGGCCAATTGCAGACTGCCAAGTGAGTGGTCTGAGGAAAAGAGGGATGGTGATTGGGCAGGCTGGCTGCTAGTCCAAGCCTCTCTCCACCCCTGGGGCGAGGAAGTCTGCTCCTCAGCTTCCCCCTCCCCCCTTCCTGGACCTGCCCAGTCAGGTTTTTCCTGCCCGAACGTGCCTGAACTCATCTGAACGCAACCAAACTGTTTGGGGGTCCTGGCATTCAGTTCGGACATCCAGTTCGGCCATTCGAACTGGCTGAGTTCTGGTCGAACCCCGAACGTGCCCGATGATCTGTGTGTGGAAGTGGGTGAAGGTGGGTGGGGATCCATGGGAATGCACGCACGCTCACCCACTGTGGCACACACACACACCCCCCGCACTGCTGGCCCATTTGAAACGGGCCACTGTCTGCTATATTGATACATTTTATAAGGAAATTTAAGAAGATGCCAACTTGAGCTCAAAATAGATACTGAGGTGGGGTGGGGGGGGTAATAAAATCCCCACTGTTGCCTTTTAAAAGGTTATCCTTATTCTCAACTATTATATTTTGGGGTAATGATTTTCCAATAAAGCTAATATTTTGGGAGTGTTTTTCAATATCAATAAACTTCCTTGATCATTTTTTTCAGCACTGTTTCTTAATTCCTTATCTGAGATTACAAGCTCGTCCGAGGTGCCTGTAACATCTGCATGTTTCTCCTCAGAAACCCTATAGACAGTTCAGTACAACTCTGCCTGGGTATATGTATGGTTATAGGGAGTGGGGAGGATCATGGGGGTGGGTTTCGGAGACCCATGGTCTCTGTGACAGGGTGGCTACAGACTGGAGAATGATTTTATGTAGGGAGGGGGAGAGTTAAATTGTTCTTTTAAGATAATAATGAATAATTAATGATTTTTATATAGCACCCCCCCTGCCATGGCACTGGGAGCACCTTACATAAAACAATTTAACACAACTTTTAATCTTCATAACAATCCTGTGAGGTAGGTTAGGCTGTGAGAATATTGTAACTCGCCCAAGACCACCCTGTGAGTTTCTGGCAAAGGCGAGACTTGACTTGAAGCAAGGCCTCCCCCCTTCCTCCTGGTCAAGGTGCTGTGCACATAGTTACTACACCACATAGCCAACACAGGGTGTTTTCAGAAGTGACACTATCACGGGTGGTCATGCTTACCTTGGCGTGGCCACCCATGGTAGTGCCACGCTTGTTCCTGCCCACCAGAGGTTTTGCTGTGGGCAAGAACAAACATACCTCAGACCATAGCAGGATTAACTCCAGGTTGTGCACTGGGCTCCCTGCTAGCGCACACCCTAGAGTTAGCTCTGCCATGGTCTGGAGAAGCCTATCCCAGACAGTGGTAGAGCAGGCCACCATATCTAATGGCCCACTCTACCTAACTCTGGCTGGTGGCCGGATCGTTTCTAGGTGGGTGCTGCAGCCTCATAGGATGTTGCACACGCCCATTAGGGAGAGGGCTGCACTGTGTTGAGCAGCGCAGGGGGCAGGGCTATGCAGACCACATCTGTATGTCCCCCTGCCCTTTCCCTGCCCCCTCCCCTGCCCCGGCCACCGACACATTTGTTCTGCAGCCAGGCTTACTCCTGCCCGGGGTGAGGGCTCTCACCCCAGGAAGGATCAAAGTGACGTTTAAAAATACCCACAATGTGTGTTCTGGTTGGAAATTAGTGTGGGGAGGGGGATGGTTGTGACCTCTTTGTAAATTCAAGGGAGAGGAGAGTACAGACTGAATAAGATCAGGTGGGGCACGGAGAGGGTAGTCCACTAGACTACCCTCACTGATGCTGTCCTTTGTTCAGCATCCCTTCTCTCCTGTAACTAAGGAAAACATGGGGTAATTTCAGACGTTACGCCACCACAGTCAATCACTGTGAATCCCCCTGTGGTGATCGTGGTAGCGTAACGTCTGCTGGGCCAAAAAGAGATTCCCGTCAGATGTTCACCCCCGGCGGGAATCTCTTTGACCACTCTTCCAGCCCTCTGGTCGCCCGGAGCTCTGGAAGCATGGTCAAAGCGATTCCCACCGGAGGTGGACACCTGGCAGGAATCTCTTTTCGGCCCAACAGAGGTTACTTTACCATGGTCAGTCATGGGGAGATTCACCATGATTGACAATGGTAACGTCATGTTTGTTACCGCCCCACAGCCTGGAATCAGCAGACGTTACCACCACCGATTTCGGGGTGTGGTCCAGAACCCGGGAGGTGGGCAGATGCAGCGGCCGGATTGGCTGCTGCGCCCACCCGTCTCCCGGAGGGTGGGCGGCCTGGGGAGCATGGGGGGGTGGGGCTGTGTGGCCACACGTTGCGCCATGCGGCCCCACCCCCTCCCCCGATTCCCCTGCAGAATCCGCCAGCGCGTCTCTTGACTGGCCGGTGCAATTCCAGAGGGGGATTATTTCATGATTCCATGCCGTGGCAGGGAGCTGCCGTGGCACATCTGAAATTACCCATACACACATCTGTGACTTCTCAATTTCATCAATGTCCCCCTGTCTCTCACTACGTTCGCCTCTCCCTTGTCTTTCCTAAATTGTAAGCCCCTTGCTGTAGAGACCTGTCTCTATTTTGCAGCACCAAGTACATTGCTGGCATTATAAAAATAAATAAATAAATAAATAATAGTCCCCTATGTGTGAGGCAAGGGTATAGGTGGGATGGGATGTAGAGGGTAAGGTTTGAAAATTATATCTATTTCATGTGATTTATTGATTTGTTTATGATTGGTTAATTTGATGTTTTTATTATTGTAAGCCACCCTGGGCCTCTTTTGGATAGAGCATGATATAAATCAGAATTAATAACAATCATAAATAATAATACTGTTTACTTTCCAAAGGATTATTTTTTCCTGAACCCTTCAGACTAGAGATGGAGGTTGTCATGACAACTTAACAGATTTGTACAACTACAGTATGATTTTCTTTCTTTCTTTTGGACCACAGCACCTGACAGTCTTTTTTCAGACCCACTGGAATAGAGAGATTACCTGCTCTTTCTGTGCATATGATTGCAGAAAACACATGGTATAATGGGCAAAAGGTAGAAGTGTTTTTAGTTCTTATGAATACCCCAGGATTTAAGTTTATATAATGGGGAAGAGACCCCTTCCAAAAGGTATTCAGGAACAAATTTCCATGTAGGCATGTAGTCTATAAAATATGAATACATAACCCCTGTGGAAAAGCATCTAATTTGCATGCATGCCAACATTTTCCCTTCCAGATATGGAATTTCAGCACACAGAGGCATATGGGTAGGAAATTACAAATTTACATCCACAAATATATGCTTTATGCACCCAATTTGCACATTGGTTTCCAGATGCATTGGTGTTTGAGGGCAAGGGGGGCATGTGCTCCCACCTAGAATCTGGGAGGGGGCACTGCCCCCGCTTAAATTATCAGGGGCCAGTATGCCTTTCCAGACCAGCATGCACTCCGCCACCTCTGCGAAGCCCAGGCACACATCCCTCAGTGGAGGTGGCCCAGGCCGTGCTTAGCCATGAGTCGTGGGTTGTGGGCCGCTGCCGCCCAACATCACCAGGCAAACCAACTGCTGCTGCTTGTTGCTCTGTCTTTCCCTTTAAACCCCCTTGGGACCACAGTAAGGCCGTTTTCTTGCGTTTCCCTGGGGGGGATTCCAAGAGGGCAATCATAGTTCTAGTCTCATGGGAGTTAGCGCATGAAGGAATGTGTTGTTCTGCTTTTCTCCCACGAGAATACCCACATTTGTATGAGCTACATTGGGGACCCAGTCATGCGTGACTGTTCCCATGGGAGAAAAGCAGAATAGTGTATTCCTACATATGCTAATTCCCATGAGAATGGAGCTGTGATTGTCCTCATGGAATTTTCTACCCCCCTCCCAGGTAAAGTGAGAAAGCAGCCTAAAATCTGTGTGTTTGCTATAACTGGGTTTTGCAAATTTGCTCGCTAGCCAATTCTTGTTATAGGTTCCCTGGCTTGCAATGTGTACAGGCTGTGGAGTGCTCTTCCTTTCAACCAAGAGTACTCCCCTCACCTGAGCCTCAAAACCAGATCCCTGATCCTGTGGGAGTAATAGGTCAAAAATGCATTGTTCTGAAATGATTTCCAAGGAGAGGATCATTACTGGCAGGTGGGCGCTACAGCAAGAGTTTGCTATGTGAAATTCACCTTTATTGAGTAATAACTTCTTCTGACTTTAGCATCTGAATTTCCTTACTATTTTGGGGGGGAGGGGAGGGGAGGGTTTTTTATCCTATTCCCTTCTCTTTTATGATCATGTTTTCCTTTCTACTTTCCAAACCAAAGATTTATTTACCTTTCCTCCTCTTCATCGAAGGAGAAAAAAGAAAAGAAAAAAGGAAGCACTGGTTTTTCTGCAGAGCTCATTATTATGGCTGAATGAGCAACCCAATTTGTTTCTTGCAACGAAAATTCACAAACTCAAGTACCAGGACTGAGATCTCTCTAAGATCTTGGTTCCGGTATGAGATCTCAGCGAGAAAAAAAATAAAAATAAATGGGGAGGACTTTTTAAAATTCCATTATCTTTTTCTCTTTTATGGTCCTGTTTTTTAGTTTCTTCTTTCCAAACCAAAGATTTATTTCCCCCCCTCTTCATCAAAGGGGAAAAAATGAAGCACTGGTCTTTCTGCATAGTTCATGATTACGGCTGAAAGAATGAGCATTCTAATTTGTTTCTCACAAGTAAAACTTGCAAACTTAAGTACCAGCATGAGATCTTGCCAAGATCTCAGTCCTGGTATAAGTTGTCAGTCAGCAAAAAACAAAAATAAAATTAAAAGGTCATTGCATATGCACAAATGGCCTCTGCCTTTAACGCAAATGGTGACAATATCATCACTGCCATTTTGGTTAAGGGCAGCAGATTGCACATGTGCATGCAAATGCTATTGCTGCCATTTTGACTAAGGACAGTGGTCATTTTGCATACACGCAGTGGTTTGGTTTTTTTCTTGCCAAGAATTCGGCAAATCAGTCCCACTGATCGGTTCATCTTGGGACAAATTGAGAACCAGAATTTGGACAAAAACGCTCATTTTTGAGAGCTCTCTTTTCAGTTCTACTCATGATATTATCATTTAAAGTCCTACTCATGATGTTATAATTTAAAACTGGAGTGAATATCTGCAACAAAATGAAACTAACAAAAAATATAATTTTTATTGTGTTGAATATCTTGCCAACATTTTTAAAATGTGCTTTTAAACATTTTCATTAAAATTTCGGATGTTTCCCAATTTTGGCATTTGAAATGTTGACATTTCAAAAGTTTTCTAAAAGAGAAATTTTGGTGAAAATTCCAACAATAGTTAAAAGCTAGCAAATACTGCAACAATTTGCAATGAACATTAACTTGGTTCATAAAGTCAGATAGGCTCTGAAGAAACCATTATGATATTCTAGTCTGGCCACTGGTATAACACAAGAAAGAAAGAAAGAAAGAAAGAAACCTTTTTTACACGGACGTCACTCACCCACGAACACCCATTAACACCCATCAGATGGGTGTGAGAGAGTCCGTGTAAAAGTTCATGAGTGGGTGGACCTAGATCCCACCCACCAACACCCACAGAGCAGCCGGGAAGGAGCCGGCATGTCCCATGGGTGGAAGTCAGTTGAGATGGGTGGAGATGAGTGTTCAATACCCACCCGTCAGTGTAAAAACCAAAACACCCACACCCACAGGGATGGGTCCGCCGATACCAGTGAGAGACGAATAGAGAGGCCGTGCAGGTGCCCCCAAGCAGACACCCACTGGGGGAGACACCAGACACCTGGCCGGGAGCCCTTAAAGGAGAACCGAAACATGACATGGGTGCGCCGGCTCCCAAGATGGAAGGCAGCAGAAAAAACAAAGGGAGCCAGCACCACAACAGGCGCAGGATGGACCAGGGTAAGCAAGGGGACCCTGGGACAACCAGGGGAGGGGGCCCCGGCCCAACGGTATGGGAGGGAGGTAAAACGACTAATCACAGCACACCTCTCCTGTCACAGGGCCGAGGGTATACCACAGCACTGGCTCTTCCCTAAGCTCCCATCCCACAACAGCCACGGGGCACAGGGATGGGAGCACCACCAACAGTGAGGTAAAAGTGAGGGTACCCCAACAACCAAGGAAGGGGGGGCCTGCACGTCAATACTAGGAACCATCCTGAGGAACACAGGGTAGCCAGCTGACAGCTAACTGTTACACGTGTGTTACACCCAGGAGAGCACCCAGACACAGGAGCAGTGTACGAGGGATGTGCGAACGTGGTTCGGGGGTTCAGCATTTGGCCCGAACTCGGGGTGTTCGACCAGTTCGCGAACACCCCGAACTGCCCCCGCCCAAACCGGCCAAACAAAGTTTGGGTTCCAAACCCGTTTGGACGGGGGACAGGGAGGAACCCGGTTTTCGCTCCCCCCTCCAGGCTGTGCGGGTGGAAGGGGTGCTGGGGCTAACTCCCCCCCCCACCTTGCCCAGCCTCATAATTTTATTTTATTTTTTTATTTTTTAAAACCCCACCCCAGTAATTGCCCTACCTGGTGGTGCCAGGGCTCCGGCCCTGGGTCTGGCAGTGCTCCGGAGTGCTTCACATAACCCGGAAGGCCTATTAGAGGCCTGAAGCGCTCCGGAGCACCACCCGACCTGGACCCACAGTGCACCACTGGGGACAAGGAGGATCTCCGTGACAGTCAGGTAACCCAGCGGTACCCCCAGGGGGGAAAGGGGAGGGATCACCCAACAGGTGCATAAGGGGACTGCGGGACATATGCTAACCCCCATGCAATGCCCATTACAGGAGATGACTAGCTTCACTGTCACCACAGTCACCAGGTAGGCCCCAAGCCACCAAGCTGGAAGGCCCCCCATGTGTGGCACCCAAAAGGGGGAGCCCTGGTCGAGGAAGGAGACATGGGACTTCATACACATGTGGAGGGCCGAAAAGGTCCAACATGACCTGCTGCACAGCTACAAGACCAGACAGGTCTATGAAGCCATTGTTCAGGAGATGCAGCAGCAGGGGTACAATAGGGACGTCACCCAGTGCATGCAGCAGGCAAAGGACTTGAGGTCCGGATATAAGTAAATCAAGGACAACAATCTCAAGTCCGGCTGTGCCATGTGCACAATGGAGTTCCATGATGAGCTGGACTGGTTCCTCTTCATCGATGGGGATGATGTTGCCTCCCGCATACATGGCACTGCCTTTGCCAGGGGAAGAAAGAGGGTGAAAACAACACACACCCCTTCCCAAGCCCCCGGAGCAAGGGGAGAACACTGCCCTTGGCAAGGCCATCCAGAATGTGGGAGGGGACAGCCCCATCACACAGGGGGAGTAGGCGGCCCGGGAAACCACTCACAGTAACAACACCCTCCGTGTGCGCTCACAAAACCCATAGGGTGACAGGCCACAGAGACAGGGGGGCACATGTGGAGTGGACGGACAACCCCCGGGATGCGGAGGAATATAATCCAGGTAGGAGCATAACCATGGCCCTGGGGGGTGGCGGGGAGGCCCAGCCACAGTGACTTGGGTCCAAGCCGGGTGACAGGGATCAACTGATGGATACCTATTCCCATTACAGCTCAAGGGTGCCTGGAGGTGCATGAGGAGGAGGTCACGGAGGAGGAGGTGGTTGAGGAGGAGCCGGAGGCATACCTGGGAGGTGCACCAGGGAGGTGCAAAGAGGGGAGGGGGACAGGGACCAGGACCGGGAAATGTTGGCAGCAATGCTGACCCAGTCCCGCACCGAACATCTTTGGGACAGGATCACCACTCAGCTACCCGACAAGCCTCTAGGTGAACAGCTGCTTTCTCCAATCCCTGAACCACTGTACTCGTGGCCCGCAAAACACCCGTTCAGTCAATGCCCTGACTACCTTCCAACCACCCCACCAATCCGCACCATGAAAGCTCCCCCCGTCCATTGTCCCAGTATTGTGTGCTGCTCTGCTTCCCTTTTTTATTAAAGTGTTTTGGCTCCCTTCACCAGTGGTTTGTGTCTTCTCCTTTCCTTTGTGCTGTTCTATTGTGTGAGCGCCTTAGGGTGGTTGTGCCAGGGTCACCTGGTGGGTACAGGGTATCTTGAGTTCCCCCCCCCCTCTCCCGGTGGTTGTGCTGCAGATGTGACTGACCCCTTGGGGTTTACCCTCGGTTCCCTTCCCTGCGGGTTGTGGCCACATTGCTGACTGTATTGCCTTCCATCTGTCCCCCTCCAGCTCTGTTTTGCTGCCCCCTCCCCCTGTGCTCCCTTTGGCTGGGGGCCCATCCCCTTGTCTGTTGTCCATGTGCCTTCCCCCTTCCCTGCCTTGGTGTGGATCTCCCCCTAGGCCATGAGGTGCATCCGAGGTTGGTGTTTGGTGGGTGGCAGTGCCTTTACTGCCGGTTGGTGTGTTCTGGGGTTCCCCTCCCCCATCTGTTCCCTGTCAATGCAGCTGTGGTGTGTGCATCTGTGCCTGCCACCATGACTGCATGTGTCCTGTTCCTGGCTTGTTGTATGGGGCCATGGGATTGTGTGTGCAGGGGATTCACCTGGGGGGTTGGGGGGTTTGTGTTGGGGTCCCCAGCTGATTTGGGGCTTGGCCTGTCCCCCCAAAGCCCTTTCCTGGGCCGCTCCTCCCATGCCACTTTGGGGTCCCCCCACCACATTGGCCATCAGCCTTTCCCTTTGTGGTTGTATTCCCAGTTGTGTGTGGTCATGTTCTGGTTTGTGGGGGGTCCATAGCACCCGCCTGTCTGGCCTCTGTCTCAGGGCTGGCCATGGGTCGCTACTTTGTGTCTCCTGCCATCCCTGCTTCCTCCAGCCATGCCCCCATGGGATCTAGCAGTTCNGTTTAAAAATACCCACAATGTGTGTTCTGGTTGGAAATTAGTGTGGGGAGGGGGATGGTTGTGACCTCTTTGTAAATTCAAGGGAGAGGAGAGTACAGACTGAATAAGATCAGGTGGGGCACGGAGAGGGTAGTCCACTAGACTACCCTCACTGATGCTGTCCTTTGTTCAGCATCCCTTCTCTCCTGTAACTAAGGAAAACATGGGGTAATTTCAGACGTTACGCCACCACAGTCAATCACTGTGAATCCCCCTGTGGTGATCGTGGTAGCGTAACGTCTACTGGGCCGAAAAGAGATTCCCGTCAGATGTTCACCCCCAGCGGGAATCTCTTTGACCACTCTTCCAGCCCTCTGGTCGCCCGGAGATCTGGAAGCATGGTCAAAGCGATTCCCACTGGAGGTGAACACCTGGCAGGAATCTCTTTTCGGCCCAACAGAGGTTACGTTACCATGGTCAGTCATGGGGAGATTCACCATGATTGACAATGGTAACGTCATGTTTGTTACCGCCCCACAGCCTGGAATCAGCAGACGTTACCGCCACCGATTTCGGGGTGTGGTCCAGACCCCGGGAGGTGGGCAGATGCAGCGGCCGGATTGGCTGCTGCGCCCACCCGTCTCCCGGAGGGCGGGCGGCCTGGGGAGCATGGGGGGGTGGGGCTGTGTGGCCACACGTTGCGCCATGCGGCCCCACCCCCTCCCCCGATTCCCCTCCAGAATCCGCCGGCGCGTCTCTTGACTGGCCGGTGCGATTCCAGAGGGGGGTTATTTCATGATTCCGTGCCGTGGCAGGGAGCTGCCGTGGCACATCTGAAATTACCCATACACACATCTGTGACTTCTCAATTTCATGAATGTCTCCCTGTCTCTCACTACGTTCGCCTCTCCCTTGTCTTTCCTAAATTGTAAGCCCCTTGCTGTAGACACCTGTCTCTATTTTGCAGCACCAAGTACATTGCTGGCATTATAAAAATAAATAAATAAATAAATAATAGTCCCCTATGTGTGAGGCAAGGGTATAGGTGGGATGGGATGTAGAGGGTAAGGTTTGAAAATTATATCTATTTCATGTGATTTATTGATTTGTTTATGATTGGTTAATTTGATGTTTTTATTATTGTAAGCCACCCTGGGCCTCTTTTGGATAGAGCATGATATAAATCAGAATTAATAACAATCATAAATAATAATACTGTTTACTTTCCAAAGGATTATTTTTTCCTGAACCCTTCAGACTAGAGATGGAGGTTGTCATGACAACTTAACAGATTTGTACAACTACAGTATGATTTTCTTTCTTTCTTTTGGACCACAGCACCTGACAGTCTTTTTTCAGACCCACTGGAATAGAGAGATTACCTGCTCTTTCTGTGCATATGATTGCAGAAAACACATGGTATAATGGGCAAAAGGTAGAAGTGTTTTTAGTTCTTATGAATACCCCAGGATTTAAGTTTATATAATGGGGAAGAGACCCCTTCCAAAAGGTATTCAGGAACAAATTTCCATGTAGGCATGTAGTCTATAAAATATGAATACATAACCCCTGTGGAAAAGCATCTAATTTGCATGCATGCCAACATTTTCCCTTCCAGATATGGAATTTCAGCACACAGAGGCATATGGGTAGGAAATTACAAATTTACATCCACAAATATATGCTTTATGCACCCAATTTGCACATTGGTTTCCAGATGCATTGGTGTTTGAGGGCAAGGGGGGCATGTGCTCCCACCTAGAATCTGGGAGGGGGCACTGCCCCCGCTTAAATTATCAGGGGCCAGTATGCCTTTCCAGACCAGCATGCACTCCGCCACCTCTGCGAAGCCCAGGCACACATCCCTCAGTGGAGGTGGCCCAGCCCGTGCTTAGCCATGAGTCGTGGGTTGTGGGCCGCTGCCGCCCAACATCACCAGGCAAGCCAACTGCTGCTGCTTGTTGCTCTGTCTTTCCCTTTAAACCCCCTTGGGACCACAGTAAGGCCGTTTTCTTGCGTTTCCCTGGGGGGGATTCCAAGAGGGCAATCATAGTTCTAGTCTCATGGGAGTTAGCGCATGAAGGAATGTGTTGTTCTGCTTTTCTCCCACGAGAATACCCACATTTGTATGAGCTACATTGGGGACCCAGTCATGCGTGACTGTTCCCATGGGAGAAAAGCAGAATAGTGTATTCCTACATATGCTAATTCCCATGAGAATGGAGCTGTGATTGTCCTCATGGAATTTTCTACCCCCCTCCCAGGTAAAGTGAGAAAGCAGCCTAAAATCTGTGTGTTTGCTATAACTGGGTTTTGCAAATTTGCTCGCTAGCCAATTCTTGTTATAGGTTCCCTGGCTTGCAATGTGTACAGGCTGTGGAGTGCTCTTCCTTTCAACCAAGAGTACTCCCCTCACCTGAGCCTCAAAACCAGATCCCTGATCCTGTGGGAGTAATAGGTCAAAAATGCATTGTTCTGAAATGATTTCCAAGGAGAGGATCATTACTGGCAGGTGGGCGCTACAGCAAGAGTTTGCTATGTGAAATTCACCTTTATTGAGTAATAACTTCTTCTGACTTTAGCATCTGAATTTCCTTACTATTTTGGGGGGGAGGGTAGGG
>QEPC01010117.1:137646-148602 GCA_003113815.1 Sphenodon punctatus | reverse complement strand
CTTGCTGGCCCAGTAGGCCAAGGGATTGCTGCTGGGATCAATGCATGGCTCCTCCTCCAGGTAGGTCTCCACTGCTGCTGAGGCGCCATCATACTCCCTCTGAAAGCTCTGGGTGGGCACCACCTGCCCCACTGCCCTCAGCCATGCTGCTTGCTCTTTTGTGCTGGGCACCATGCTCCACAGAGTGGCCTGCACACAGGAGGAGCTGCTGGCAGTAGGAGCTCTGCTTCTGCTGCTCATCCTGCTGCTGGTGCTGCTGCTACCGCTAGGGCTGGGGGCAGGGATGGACCCAGATGGCTGGAAGGGGTTGCTGCTCCCACTCCCACTATCCCCAGGGGCATCCTGTTGCATGGCCCGCACTGCCTGCCGGACCTTCTGCACCAGTGCACCTTTCCGGAGGCCATAGACTGCTGTCTCACGTGCCATGCTGCCCGTGATCCTGGGGTCCAGCATGGTTGCCATGACATATTTCTCCCAGCACAGGAGTTCACCAAAGCGCACGCGCAGTCCCGCCTTCAGCTTCCAGGCCAGGTCGAGCACCTCATCGGACATCTTCCTGCCCACAGGGCCACAATCCCATCCCCTGAGAATCTCATCCAGACTCCTCTGGAGACAATGGACCAGCAGGGTCACCTGGCTGAGGGTGGCGGTGGAGCTGCTCACGGTCTTTGCCACGGCCAGGAATGGTCTGAGGACGAAGACTGTGTGAGCGAGAATCTCCCATTCCTCCCTGTTGTACCCTGAAGGTGCCTCGATGTCTGTTTCCAGTTCCACCTGATGCAGGGTGGCTTTCTGCTCAAGAAGTCACTCGAGCATCAGGAAGGTGGAATTCCACCTGGTGGAGACATCCTGAATGAGCTGGTGCACTGGGAACCCTTGCTCGGCCTGCTTCTCCCGGAGGAGCTCGCTGCCCTTCATGCTCCAGTTGAAGAACCCTGCCAGCTTCCTCCTCCGGTCGACCAAGGAGCTAAGGGTGCCTGGCTCAATCCTCCTATCCCCCAAACCCAGAGCGTCCTTGACCACAAGATGGAGGGTGTGTGCAGCGCAAGGGATGCTTGTGAAGCCCCCGTCACAGACTGCCTTCAGTATATTGGCTGCGTTGTCCGTGACCACACGTCCCTTGGTGAAGGTCATGCCTGGCGTGACCCACTCCCTCACCATGATGGCCAGGGCTGTCTCGAGGTTCCTAGCAATGTGGGAGCTTGTGCCTGAAGCAGGACCCACCTATACCCTGCTTCAGGACCCCTCCTGCCATTGTCAAGTGCTGCCTCTGGGTCCTGCCACCAGTGTGCAGTCACTGCCAGCTAGGCGTGCTGGGAGTTCCTGGAGGACCACAGGTCAGTGGACAAGTGGACCGTGACCCCCCAGCCCCTGTCAGCGCTCCCTTACCTGCTCCTTCAAAGCCCTGTACAGCTGTGGCACCACAGTCTGACTCAGGGTGGAGCAGGAAGACAGCTTAAACTGGGGGGCCAGGAATCAAATCAGCTGCTGGAAGCCCTTGTCGTTTACAATAGATAAAGGCTGCCCATCCAGCGCAATCATCTCGTCCAACAGGCTCTTGGCTTTCTCCTAAAAGAAGCCATGCCCCCCTCCAGCACCCGATGACCTTGGCGGCTGCCCCCACCCCAGCTTCTCCATAGTGGACTCATGCTGCTGGCGAGGTTTCTGCTGCTGTTCTGCCCCCATACTGCTCCTGCTGCTAGAGGCAGCAGCAGTTCGTGCAGGACGCTTGCCCGCTGAAGGAGCCGGGTGACTGGCCGCTGCTGCAGTCGGGAACCTGCTGGTATCCCCTTCCCCTGCCTTCCCGCTTAACATCAGATCACTTTTTCATGCCTTGAGGTGCCTTGCCATTGCAGTTGTCCCAAGGTTGGCGAGCACCTGCCCACGCTTCACCACCTTATTGCACAAAGTGCACTGTACCTCTCTGGGATCATCTGCCCGCACCAGCTTAAAATGTTCCCAGACTGAGGATTTTTTCCCCCTCCTGCCTTCTGGCCCACCCTGGGTGATGCACTGCTGCCAGCGTTTCTGGAGGGGGAGAACTTGGTGGCACTGGCGACACAGCTCTGGGAGCATCCGTGGGGATGCTTATTAGCCCCTGCATTATTTAATATTTATGTGAACCCTCTGATTCTCGAACATACAGATAGAGGGAGATATCATCCCCGCGTATTGGAAACAGGAGGGTGTTTATGCTTTTATACGCTGATGATACGGTGCTCTTATTGCTTAGTAAATTGGGTCTGGACAGAATGATACAAGATTTTGAGACCCGATGCAGCAGTAGGAATCTCAAGATAAATTACAATAAGACTAAAACTGTGATTTTTGCTAAGCGCTTAATTCGACAGAGATGGTTTCTACACGGGCATAGGTTGGAACAGACAAGGGTGTATAATTATTTAGGCATAATTTTTGCCACAAATGGCAATTGGCATGCGCACGTTTTGGCTGCCAAGACAAGGGCAAGAGTCGAATCCTTAGCTATACAGCAATATTTTTTTTGCTCATGGCCAACAATGTCAGTGTCCACAGATGGTTTCTTAAGCAGGGGATGGACCACCACAGTTTTAAGGGCATCCAGTACACGCCTTTCCCGGAGGGAGATGTTGACAACCATAGCCAAAATGGCCCCAATGTTTCCCGGCTGGCTTTCACCAGCAGGACAGACAAGGATCTAATTCACAACTGGTTGCCCTCATCATCCCAAGCATCTCCCTGTCATTGTTGGTCGATCGATACCAATTGAAACTGATCCAAATTAACAGGACTAGACTGAGCTTTCATAACCCCAAACTCTGACTCTGTAGTTTAAATGGTAGCATCCAAGTCGTGGTGAATATGAGTGATTTTGTCTGCCCTCTGTGAAGTGAGCAGATAACTGAGTACCAAGAGGTTCTCGATTTGACCGAGATGGTATCAAGAACCTGGATTTCACTGGGAATTCCCATTTTTGCAAAATCTCATTTCAGCCCTGGTATTTTGTATATAAAACCCTTCTCTATTCTTATTTCCAGGTGGCTGTTATGTTATTTATGAACAGTTAGACCAGCACTGTGATCCTATAATTATGATGTTTATTATTTTATAGAGCCTGCAAGCAGAGTCTACGCTTCACAGAAAAGCACATCAAAGGCTGTTCCCTTCCCAGAATATTTTACAATCATAGGCTTTGATTTGAAATACATCACTGCTGAGGAAAACAATCACATACTCAAAGTTTATTTATTTCAATTTATAACTCGCCCTATTCCCCAGGTCTGAGGGTAGAACTTCACCTTCACAACCACCCTATCTCCATTTTACAGATGGAATGGTGAAGTTAAGAGACAGTATTTTGCCAAAGGCCATCCAGTGAGTTCCCGACTAAGAGAAGATTTGAACCCTGATCTACCAAGTCCAACACCTTATTCACTAGGCTATACTGGTTAAACATAGGCTCAAGTGCTTTTCTGGAAGAAGGGCTGCATGATGTGAGATGAAATAAATATGAGTATAGCAAATACCATGAAGGAGAGCAGGATGAAAGGAGATAGAAGATAGAATCATACAGTGCAATGGGGGATGGGGGTGGGGGGGGTTCCATGGCTGCTGAGTGGCACTGCTATGGAGCATCCACTCAGGTGGAATGCATGGCGAGGGATTCAAATGGGCAGCTCCCAGTGTGGCTACCCTGGCCAGGGAGGCAAGCCACCATGCACTCCTTCTGCCATGGACCATGGAGGAGGGGAAAAGCATGTTGGGCTAGCCTTTGCAATTGACATGTCCCCGGTGTGACTGCTNATGGCCAGGGCTGTCTCGAGGTTCCTAGCAATGTGGGAGCTTGTGCCTGAAGCAGGACCCACCTATACCCTGCTTCAGGACCCCTCCTGCCATTGTCAAGTGCTGCCTCTGGGTCCTGCCACCAGTGTGCAGTCACTGCCAGCTAGGCGTGCTGGGAGTTCCTGGAGGACCACAGGTCAGTGGACAAGTGGACCGTGACCCCCCAGCCCCTGTCAGCGCTCCCTTACCTGCTCCTTCAAAGCCCTGTACAGCTGTGGCACCACAGTCTGACTCAGGGTGGAGCAGGAAGACAGCTTAAACTGGGGGGCCAGGAATCAAATCAGCTGCTGGAAGCCCTTGTCGTTTACAATAGATAAAGGCTGCCCATCCAGCGCAATCATCTCGTCCAACAGGCTCTTGGCTTTCTCCTAAAAGAAGCCATGCCCCCCTCCAGCACCCGATGACCTTGGCGGCTGCCCCCACCCCAGCTTCTCCATAGTGGACTCATGCTGCTGGCGAGGTTTCTGCTGCTGTTCTGCCCCCATACTGCTCCTGCTGCTAGAGGCAGCAGCAGTTCGTGCAGGACGCTTGCCCGCTGAAGGAGCCGGGTGACTGGCCGCTGCTGCAGTCGGGAACCTGCTGGTATCCCCTTCCCCTGCCTTCCCGCTTAACATCAGATCACTTTTTCATGCCTTGAGGTGCCTTGCCATTGCAGTTGTCCCAAGGTTGGCGAGCACCTGCCCACGCTTCACCACCTTATTGCACAAAGTGCACTGTACCTCTCTGGGATCATCTGCCCGCACCAGCTTAAAATGTTCCCAGACTGAGGATTTTTTCCCCCTCCTGCCTTCTGGCCCACCCTGGGTGATGCACTGCTGCCAGCGTTTCTGGAGGGGGAGAACTTGGTGGCACTGGCGACACAGCTCTGGGAGCATCCGTGGGGATGCTTATTAGCCCCTGCATTATTTAATATTTATGTGAACCCTCTGATTCTCGAACATACAGATAGAGGGAGATATCATCCCCGCGTATTGGAAACAGGAGGGTGTTTATGCTTTTATACGCTGATGATACGGTGCTCTTATTGCTTAGTAAATTGGGTCTGGACAGAATGATACAAGATTTTGAGACCCGATGCAGCAGTAGGAATCTCAAGATAAATTACAATAAGACTAAAACTGTGATTTTTGCTAAGCGCTTAATTCGACAGAGATGGTTTCTACACGGGCATAGGTTGGAACAGACAAGGGTGTATAATTATTTAGGCATAATTTTTGCCACAAATGGCAATTGGCATGCGCACGTTTTGGCTGCCAAGACAAGGGCAAGAGTCGAATCCTTAGCTATACAGCAATATTTTTTTTGCTCATGGCCAACAATGTCAGTGTCCACAGATGGTTTCTTAAGCAGGGGATGGACCACCACAGTTTTAAGGGCATCCAGTACACGCCTTTCCCGGAGGGAGATGTTGACAACCATAGCCAAAATGGCCCCAATGTTTCCCGGCTGGCTTTCACCAGCAGGACAGACAAGGATCTAATTCACAACTGGTTGCCCTCATCACCCCAAGCATCTCCCTGTCATTGATGGTCGATCGATACCAATTGAAACTGATCCAAATTAACAGGACTAGACTGAGCTTTCATAACCCCAAACTCTGACTCTGTAGTTAAAATGGTAGCATCCAAGTCGTGGTGAATATGAGTGATTTTGTCTGCCCTCTGTGAAGTGAGCAGATAACTGAGTACCAAGAGGTTCTCGATTTGACCGAGATGGTATCAAGAACCTGGATTTCACTGGGAATTCCCATTTTTGCAAAATCTCATTTCAGCCCTGGTATTTTGTATATAAAACCCTTCTCTATTCTTATTTCCAGGTGGCTGTTATGTTATTTATGAACAGTTAGACCAGCACTGTGATCCTATAATTATGATGTTTATTATTTTATAGAGCCTGCAAGCAGAGTCTACGCTTCACAGAAAAGCACATCAAAGGCTGTTCCCTTCCCAGAATATTTTACAATCATAGGCTTTGATTTGAAATACATCACTGCTGAGGAAAACAATCACATACTCAAAGTTTATTTATTTCAATTTATAACTCGCCCTATTCCCCAGGTCTGAGGGTAGAACTTCACCTTCACAACCACCCTATCTCCATTTTACAGATGGAATGGTGAAGTTAAGAGACAGTATTTTGCCAAAGGCCATCCAGTGAGTTCCCGACTAAGAGAAGATTTGAACCCTGATCTACCAAGTCCAACACCTTATTCACTAGGCTATACTGGTTAAACATAGGCTCAAGTGCTTTTCTGGAAGAAGGGCTGCATGATGTGAGATGAAATAAATATGAGTATAGCAAATACCATGAAGGAGAGCAGGATGAAAGGAGATAGAAGATAGAATCATACAGTGCAATGGGGGATGGGGGTGGGGGGGGTTCCATGGCTGCTGAGTGGCACTGCTATGGAGCATCCACTCAGGTGGAATGCATGGCGAGGGATTCAAATGGGCAGCTCCCAGTGTGGCTACCCTGGCCAGGGAGGCAAGCCACCATGCACTCCTTCTGCCATGGACCATGGAGGAGGGGAAAAGCATGTTGGGCTAGCCTTTGCAATTGACATGTCCCCGGTGTGACTGCTGGGAAAACTGGGTTCCCCAATGCTCCTGGCCAGTTCAGACTCATAAAGGCCGTGACCCCTACCCACAGTGCCCATGAGTCAAGGACCAGTCTGCTGGTGTGGTTGGCTGCTCAATTTCATCCAGGCAGGAGCTCTGTGGCCGCCTGTTGTCACGGAGCTATTTGGCTTGCCCTGCATGGAATACTCCAGATTTCCCGGTAGTGCTTCAAGCATGGCACTGGCCATGTGTGGGTGCTCTGTGGCTCACGGGAGTGTGCATCCCCCACTTCAGATGGGCTCCGAGGCTCCTGGGTGGCCCTGCGGGGTAGCATCTCATCTAAAAATATCCACAGAATGTCAGAGTTGGAAGGAAGTCAAGGGTCATCTAGTCCAACCTGCATGGATGCAAGATGACTACAGCTACAACATCCCCAGTAGATGACTGTCCAGCCTTCTCTGAAAACCTCTACAACCCCCCTAGACAACATGTTCCATTGCTGAACAGCTATTACTGTTAGGAATTTTTTTCAGATATCTAACCAAAATCTTTCTTCATGTAAAGGTAGATTTCAGTTAGATATCAGGAATGGAGGGTGTGAGGTGCAATTCAGAACCTATTGAAGTCAATAGGTCAGATTCCATTGACTTTAGTGAGTACAGGATTTCATCTTCTGGAGTCATGCTTACTCAAACAGCTGCATATTGGGATCTGTGGTTTAAATCCTGCAGCTGCTTTTGCTGATTTATATTCCAGGGTATAAGAAAAGAAGGAATGAAAGTAAATCAGGCAATGGAGGGAAAGAAAGGGGAAATCACCATGTGCCTCTGCACTTGGTAACTTGCTTGAAGAGCATTTTGCGATGCTGTATGTTTATAGGAGAGAACGTTGATAGAATAAAGCATATTTCTTGTGTATTATATATTCTAATGCAGGGACTCATATTCACTGCATTTTCTCCATTGGCTGCAATGGAGAAAATGCAATGAAGAGGGGTCCCTGTTCTAATAACTGCTGTTCAGTATTCATCCTTTGTTTTTTCCCAAGCCTCCTGCACTTCTTTTTGTATCTTCTCTTGATTTCTGTTCTTAGTTCAATGTCTCTCTAAATATTGGCAGAAGCTATGGTTCATTTTGCAGCTGTCTTAGCCTTGGTTACACCTTATATGAAGCTTTTCCTTGGCAGCTGGAACAACCTTGTAAGCAGGACAGTGTTCCTTGGCCAGATCATAAGTAAAGGGTTGTGCCGCAGGATGTCAGATACTTCTGAAGCCATTATATATGGAGAGACTCATTGCTCCAAGGCTAAGCTCTCAAAATAATTTATTTGGGAAATATGGCCTTTCCTGTTGTTCTAACAGCACCGTTTCTGTTTGCTCAAGATTATTTGTCTGAGGAGAGTGGGAGAGATGATTAGGATGAAAGTGTAAACTCTTCAGAAATTCTCTGTGGCTTGAAGGAGGATCATGGGTTCTATGCTGCTCCGTTTTCTGGAGGTTTTCAAAGCCCTCTAATTTGACCTTTTCAGTTTTATTTCATTAAGCCTGTTCATGTCCATTCTCATTCCAGAGAGGAAAACACAAGATACATGCTGCCTCTGGCAAAGGCCTTATTGCCAGTTTCCCATCATCATTCTATGTACATAGCAATAATGCAGCCCTGATAAGGGACCTCTGGGGTGGGGGTAGGAACAGGGGGCAGGAAAGCCACTTCACCCCTCTCCTTTCTGATGTGACCACACCCCTTTTCCAAGCATAATCGTGTCATGTCACTTGGAAGGGGTGAGGCCAGACTGAAGCCGGGGGGTACAACTGCACTCCCTTGCATTCCCCTCTTAGCATCCATGGGGTCTGTTCTTGGTTGGTCCTTCACCATCAGCGGCAGATTTTAAATAGGGGCAATGGCCTTCTTTCCTCTCTTCTTCTTGGTGACCCTTTATGGGCCTGTGATGCCTTCCTGGGAGGCTCCACTGTTGTTTCTCAGCTGTGACTGGCAGTATTGAGTTGACAGAGAAGCAGTGGCAGCAGCAGGCCCCACTGGTGGAGTCCAGAGCAAGCAACAGTTGGACCCTGAATACCCTACCCATGATACTGTGACTTTACAGATGTAATAATAAGCATGTGCAATTCAAACACCTGTTGAATTGTTGCATGTTGAATTGAACACACAGACATGATCAGTTGCTGCATGCTGTCATTTGGCAGCTGGTCATGGAGCCATCTGCCCTTGTTCTGGACTCAGTACTCCCAGCTCTCGAAATGTTCCCAGGGAAGCAGAACACAGAGGCCGCTTTTAGACGAGTGGCCTGGGAAGTTCGTTCTTCAATGTGGCTGGAGGAAAAGCTGCGTGTGGTGCGTTTACACGCATTGGAAGTGGCTATTAACCATAGGAACTGGTGGTGTGTGTGTGGCCTCCCACAGCCTCTTTAAAGATGCATTCTGGAAACCCTGATATGGTTTCCAGAATGCATCTTCAAAGAGGCCACAGGAGGCTGCACGCATCGCCAATTCCTATGGCAGGTAGCCATTTCCTGTGCATATAAACGCACCCCATGCGGCTTTTCCTCCTGCCACATTGAAGAATGCATTTCCCAGGTCACTCGTCTAAAAATGGCCAGAGAATTCAACAATCTCAGGGCTGGGGCAGGAGTTCTATGGGGGTGGGGTGGGCGGGCATGTGCCAGCAGGCAGAGATCCTGGGATCACAGCTCCTATAGCAGCAGTAGGGGAACACTGGTGGCAGTGCCACTTCTTCCGGCAGTGCTACCAGTGCCACGGCAGTGCCGTGGGAGGTGCAACTGGGTTTCTCTCCCAAATGGCAATAAGCCTCGAAGAAGAGCTGAAACAAGTACCTGCAAAATCGGTGTACCAGTAGATATTGTGCTGCTTGTTCTGACCTGGTAGGATTGGGTACTAATCAGTACCCCATTAGTGCTCAATGGACTACCCGAGTTACCAATTTACCATTTTTGTCCCAGTTTTCCAACTTTCGGTACCGTTTTTTCCAACTTGCTGTCCCGATATTTCCAAATTGTACCAATTTACCAATTGGCAAAATGGTAAATCGGTAACTCAATAACTGTAATACTCAGTATTTTCAAGTAATTGGGTGCCTGACTTGGTACTCAGATATTGATCGGACACCTGATAGACTACTCGAAAATGTGGGTATTATCTGCAGGTAGCAAATGAGCTACCCATTTCAGCTCTACCATGGAGCCTGTGTCCAACCAGTAGGGAGAGCAGGCACACTCTTTCCATAGCCAGGCAGTGGCAGTGCCCAGCACCTATGGGATCTACTCCAAGGGGAGGGAATTGAGCACCAACCTCCTCTCCTACAGTCTGCAGCAGACATGGAGCGGGTTGTTAACAGACATAATGAACTGTGTGTTTCTGACCTAAATGTGTAGCTAGCATTACATCTGTGATCATCCACTGACATGGCTTGTGGATGGAGTTTCCAGGGGTCCTGACATACCCCAGTACTCAGGGTTAGAGCTCCTGAGTGGGGGCAGAAAACCTGACTCTGCCACTTTTAGTCATTAGCATAATAAACACAAATAATAAAGTAATAGAGCATTATTAATAATATGAGAAGTGCCGTACTGGATCATACCAAATGGCCCACTGAGGCCAGCATCTAGGGTGGTAAACACATGTTGAATTGTTGCATGGGTTTGCCACCATTGCTATCCTATGCAGCCTTGCAAAATGCATAAGAAATGTTCATGCGGTGTTAAAGTGGAGTTAGTCGTTAGCATTGTGTCTGTTTTCACCCTCTGAAATCAAACTCACCTTTGATTGATTCACAGAAATACACAACAGGACATAATAAAATGATCCATTCCCTGCTATTCACTCCCAGCTGTCGACAGTCAGAGGTTGTGCCCCCCCCCCAGCCTACTTGACAAATAGCTATTAATGAGATCGATCCTTCAAGAACTTATCCAATCCCTCTTTAAACCCAGTTATGTTACAGGCCTTAACAACATCTTCTGGCAACAAGGTCCACAAACTAATTGTAGGTTGAGTGAAAAAGGACTTCCTCTTGTTTGTTTTAAAACTGCTGCCAGTTAGTTTCATAACATATCCCCTAATTCTAGTATTGTATGACAGGGTAAATAACCATGCCCTATTTATTTGTTCCTCACCACTCATAATTTTGAAAACTTCTGGCACCTGTGGAGGGGCGGGGGGGTGGGGGAGTGCCGGTGGGCCTTTGAAACTGACAAGCCCTGGCTGGAACGTCTGCGGAGCCAGACTCTGCAGTGCTCCCATTGGGGGCATGTCAGTTTCTCTGGGGAATGCTCACATTTTGGGGCATCAGGCACCCAATTGGTTCTCGGGTAGTCCATCAGATGTCCAATGGGATGCCATAAAATGCAGGCATTACCCCCGGGTACTAATTTTTGAACCCACTGCAGCTCAAGCTTCGACCTATCAAGCCTCTCTTAGTATGGATACCATTCCATACCTTTGATTAGTTTTGCCGCCCTTCTGTGTCCATTTTCCAGTTCTACTATATCTTTTTTGAAATGTGGCAACCAAAACTTCACATAATACTCTAGGTGTGGTATA